>JAXQQM020068553.1:0-74798 GCA_034641835.2 Pinus albicaulis
ATGTTAGCGCTCAAATCTACCCTAGGCTGAAATAAGGTAAAACTCAAGGCTACATCAAACCATGCTCGACCTCGTAGCTAGCCCTACGAGGACAGGAGAGGGCTCTCTCCAGGTCTATCTCGACAAAGGATCTTCAAAGGGGCTGAGATGACTTATAATGAAAAATGAATACTGATTTTAGGCTAGTAAAGAGATAGGAATGTTTGATTTTGATTTTTTGGGTTTTCGTTGGAGAAATGGGAAAAAACAATTTTGGGTCCGGGGATAAGGTCAGATCTTTGCAGATTTCGAGTTGGGGCGAGGTAGGCAATAGTCTTAATGATTTTGATTGGATATATGGATGGATCAGAACGAAAAGGAGCTGAAAAGGGAAAGGATGAACATGGATCCTTTTCAGACAGGCGAAAACATGAAAAACTAAATGAATTCAAAGGCAGAGCACTGTGAACAATGGATTCAACCTCATCTACTCATTCATTTAATTTAAGAAGCATAAGTGAGAAATGGCATACATCAAACATGAAGGAACTTACAATAAACTGAGAGAAAACACCATTAAGAATAGAAAGCCACAAGAATCCCAACAGGTGCTGCAAAACCTCTGATCTTTCCTTAGCCAAAATATGAAAAATATGTACAATGTGTGCCAAAGTTTCCCAAGAGTCCAACCTCTCCAACCTCTGAAAATGATTGAGAAATTACATCATATAGACCATCCTAACCCCTTTCCATGCCTCTAGGGGTCGAATTCCTCCTTCTAGGAGCAGTTCCAACTAATTCTAATCAAGGAGCTAAAATCTAGGCAGCTAACAACTTGCCTCTAAAAGAGTGGAAACTGATTCATTTACATGATTTTCACTTTTTTGAGAGTGAATCTTCTAGAATAGGTAAAAATAAGCCAAAGTTACATGCCAACCATCAATTTACATCATGAAAACCCAAAAATTTCATCCACAAGAAAAACTGGTCCCAACTGGCCGAAATTCTGAGCTGGAAGTTGAAAATTCAGCCAAAAATTTAAGTGGGTAGCGCGCCTGAATTGAGTGGGTAGCGCGCCTTTCAACCTGATTTTGAGGCACTTCCCGGCATCCAAATTGAGCTCATGATAGCTCGTTGGAAAGCCCTGGATGTTGGCTATCCAACCCAAGTGGAATTTCTCAATTTGGAGCTCATTTGCCCCTCCAAAACTTCATTCTCCCAGAAGTACTTCCTGCTGGTGCAAAAGGTGGCAGCAAGGTGGTTTTCATGGTGTTTTTGAGCTTTTTGACCATCCAGAATATGATGAAATGCTTCGGAAATGCCTGAGGATGCATAAATTACCATGAAAAATCCAAAAATGCAAAGATTTCCTTCAGCAAGTGTCCCGAAAAAAAGTGAGCATATGGACGCGCTACCCGTATAGCTGAAAAACCTGTTTTTAGACCAAAATATTTCAAAATGACAAAAATTTCTCCGAATTTTCTCAAATTCGGAGCGAAGACCCTCCATCATGTATCTTGCCCAGCCAACGAAGCCTCGGCCAAAATCCGGAGTGGATCAGGCCTTTTCCGCCGTTTTAGTGCTTCGCTCAACCTCCTCTTTAGAATCTTCATTCTCGCTTTGCAGACATGCATGCGAGCCCAATAATGGCCTTTCATGTGACGAAACATGTCTTTGTTTCTATCATGATCCTGTGAATGTACCTACGCTGATGAAGAAGGCGAGACCCCTTCCACGCCATGTGGAGATAGTACTCGCGCTGCTAATGAAGTCAACGAGACCCCTTCCACCCCGGGTGGAGATAGTACTCGTCGTGATGCTGCAAACAAAGCTCTATGGCCTCTCTGATATGTTACCACTACTGGTGCACTGCTATTCTCCATCTCAGTACATCAACCTCAACGGTTGAGTCACTGTCCTGCTCATATCCTTGCTCATAAACTGAATCCATCTCTGACATAGCTTTGAAAACAAGTTGTCTGCAATATGTGTGTTGATATAGGTGTAGTGAAGTCAAAGTTTCAATGTATGCTCAAAACCCAATAGATATCACCCATGTACCCAAGCATCACAGGAAAACAAAATCATAATGAGGATGACTCTGTTTTAATGGCATAAAAACTATCACTGTTTCGATCATAAGTGAGTTTGACAAATGAAAACCAAATGCAGATGTATGGTATAATTTTATAATGATGGCCAAAATTTGTCAAAGGGGCAACAAGCATGGGACTGTCAACATGAAAATAAGGACAACATGACATTAACCATAGTGACACAAATGGCCATGACAGTGGCAATATTATGGTGATGGCAGCAGTGATATGGTGATGGAGGCTATATACTAGTCAACATGAAACTGTGCAAAAACATGAAAGGGCATGATAGCAATGATAAAATGATAACTGAGGGCGTGAGGATCATGTACATAACGTGCCAAGGCATGAGCGCATTTACCATTCAAGAGTTTTCAAACTTTTCACCAAACTGTCCATATATTTCCAAAAACCCTTGAGGAATTATTTTGCATGTGAATGTAGGGTTTATATATTCTTCTCCAAACATGGCCTCTTTCCAAAAATCAAATTCATCACAAGCATGATAAAAATCTACTGAGCAATGATAAAAACCTGTTTGCAATTTGCTGGAGTCGATTTGAATCAAAACTGGGCGCAAAACACAAATTTCTGGGCTCTGTTGCTAAGTGGGTAGCGCCCCTGCCCAAGTGGGTAGCGCCCCTCAAGTGGGTAGCGCCCTTGTTATTTTACACAGGCTGAGGAGGTTAAGTGGGTAGCGCCCCTCCTGTATGGGTAGCGCGCACTTTTCTATGAGTAGCTACATAGTGCATTTTGTAGGAAGCTTTTGGAGGCCTTCCCGGTGTCCAAATCGGGCGTGTGATAGCTCGTTGGAAATCTCTTGGAGTATAATTTCCAACACAAGTGGAATTCTGCAATTTTTATTTCATTTACCCTGTCAAAAATCAAATCTCCCAACACTAGTCAAAATGAGCAGAATGAGGCTGCCTCAAGGCAGAGCGCTGTTGCAGTCAACTTTTGAAAGTCTTCCTCAACTCCAAATTGAGCTCATGATAGCTCATTGGAAAGGTCTTTCTGTATATTTATCCTTTGACTCATCATGAAAGTCATTTAGCCAACCATGCTAGGAGAAATCTTGATTTTCCCAAGGTCACTTCAGAGGTGCATTCAATTCTCCTGAGGCAACGGTATTTTTGACATTTCTCTAAAACCATGATACCTGTGTAAAAAGTGAAAGATTTTTTTCTTCCTTGGGATGTTGTGGACAAAAACCTCTCTCAGTTTTCCAAAATTCATCTTTTATTGCTCTGAAAAATCTTTTGAGTGAAACTTATCCCGATGTGTGAAACAAGGGATTTTGTCGAAATGAAGCGAAATGAAGGGGATAAGGGGCTTCTAAATTCTTGGGGAAATTTTGGAAAGTAGGGAGGGATGTTAGGAAGTAGGGGAAAGTGGAATCTCAGAGATTGAGTGAGGGGAAGGGGTCCAAAAGGGAAAAACACAGGCCTAGCCTAGAAAATTGCCAAGTTGTGGCAAGAAACTAGGGTTTGTGCAAAAATGAGGAATTTGGGGGATCTCAATGATGGGAAGTGTTTAATAAGGTATATTAAGGATAGGGGAAGGTGTGTGAACATCAGGATACAATTTTTTCTAATGATTTGACCATCCAAGAGAAATTACCTCCAAAACCCTAGGAGAGGGAAATGGACCTTACCTAGGCACAACTGAAGCATGAACAAGATGTAAAATGACTCAATGGAACTTGACATGATGATGACAACCCTCTGAATGATGGTACACTCAGCTGAATGGTGACATGGACTGACATTTGGACAACTTTGGAAGGAGTGAAAGCAAACCCTAGACCTAATGCCTAGTGACCAAATTTTGCTTGAAGACTCTTTGAAATGACAAAATTTGACCTTGACACCTTAAAATCACTTTGTAAGAGCATGTTTGATCACTGAAGGAAGGCTGCAAAGGCTGACTCTAACATTGGCTCCAATGGGGATGGTAGCTCCTTGAAGGTGCCAAGAACGGCAGATCTTTGGGAGAGCAGACCAGTGCCTTATCCATTGGGCAATGGAATAAAAAACTCAAACTGAAATGCATGACTGAAAACTGATGACTTGACGACACAAATTGAATCTCACTCAACTAAAAACTAACTCGATACTTAAACGCAACCGACAAACTGGAAATATGCTCAAAGTAGAGCTTATTCAATACAACCTACTCTAATTGTGCTTACACCACCCGATCAAGTGTAATGGAACAGCCAATGCAACCATGTAATCATGATGGCTGTTGTTTGATTTCTTCCCAAATGCTTGCTTATGAACAACGAGAAATAACTACTCAAAGGCAACTCCCATGGAAACTTTGAACCAAGTGGACTGCCGATAAACTTGCAAAGCATAAATTGACTGGATGACTGCAAGAATACTGCGAAAGGATCTTCATAAACATAGCTCTGGTCCAGATAATCTCCATACCTTGATCTTAAACTTTTCGTCACATCTGCGGTGCTTTTCTTTGGTGATTGCAGCAAGCTGTCAAAAGGATCCTTAAATTCATGAATAACCAAACACTGTTGCTGATTACAAACAGAACAAAAGTCTCCTTCATTAATCTCCTCATATGACTGCAAACCTTGAAATGAGCTTTGTAATGAAAAATCTGTTAGACAAGACAATGAAGGCAACTTTTGAATAAGATCATCATCAACATTCTTTTCCGGCACATGGTTAACTAATGAAGGAAAACTTTTACAGCAAACATCATCCAACACACGAGCAATAGGATCATCAAAAACTTGAGAAGACTGCTGCACTGTATCCCTTGAAACTGTATGACATCCTACTGGCTGTTCATCTTTTCCTTGAGATATATTACGAAGATTATGCCTTATAAACTGAAATGCTTCGAAACAAAAGGGTATAGAATTTTCGTGCATCATCAAATCATGTATTTCATCTTCCACACCTTCATCTGTAATCTGACCTTCAATTTCATTTGGTGGCTGCAAATCTGATGCTACAGGCTGCTCAAGAATTTCGTTATCTGTCTCATCCTCAACATTAACACTGAGAGATTGCTGATTTCTTATAAACTGCTCATTTGAAGATTTACTATGCAATTTTTCTCTCAAAAACTGAAATGATTCAAAACAAAATGGTACGGAGTCACCTTGTATCATTTGATCACATGTACCAGCTTCCATGTCCTCATCTGCAACTTGAAAATCAATGGCTTTCGAGGGCTGAAAATCTGAATATGAGAAGTCTTGAACAAGGTTTTCATTGCGCTCAAGATGGTCCAGATCAAGGCTTGTTGGCAGTTGATTTCTGATTGCATGGAAATTGTCTCTGATGAACTGAAATGAATCAAAACAAAAAGGCAAAGATCCTTCACTTACTTCAAAATTTTCTGCACTTTCCTCATCATTGCCATAGCTGATATGCATCGGTTGATCACTGTACTCGAGCTGCTGAAAGTGAACTTCCTCCTCGCACAAACTAGCTACTGATTTGTCTGCAAGATTAGCTTTTGTTTGGAGAACATAATCATCATCATACTGATCAAACTGAGGCAATTCATCAGTATAAAACACATCATCAAACATACACATCATATCAACAGCTCTCTCTTCTTCACAATGATCTATAAAACAATCACTATGACAACTGGGATCAGAAACAAAATGTTTTGGGTCAGCCACTTGTTCTTGAATGTCATTTTCATTTTTTGCAGTCATTTTCCGCACCATCTCTTCTACTGCATTTACAAAAAGATCAAGCTTTTCCTCTGAAGGTGTCGATTTCTCCGGATCTATGTTTTTCATCTCTTCTTCCTTCAACCTTGCCCTCAAGATCAGCAAATGAGCCTCTACATTCACTGCCTTGTTCTGCATCTCGTGAAGTGTTGCAATATTCTTTTCTCTCAGTTGAAACTCCATTTCCGGATCAAAGGCACCCGGGTAGTGCAAGAGAGCAGATCTAGGAGAAGGTCTTATATCAGCTGGCATCGAAAAATATACTTGGTTAAATCTAGCAGAAAATTGTTGTACTGTCTCCCCTGGCAATCTTTTCAGCTGATTATACTCTTCTATAATCAACAAAAAGTTTTGTCCGATCATCCACCTGTCGAGGAAAACTGTGACGAACTGCTGGAAATCTGAGATGCTCGCATCAGGCAGGGCTTTGAACCAACTCTTCACTTGGCCTTGCAAAGAAAGAGCAAAAAGTCTGATACTAACATCTTCGTCATCAACTTCAAAAAGATCTAGAAAAGTCTCAACATTCTGCACATGTTGCTCAGCGTTGACATTGTTACATTCACCGTCAAATCTTGGTAGATATAGGTCATAATTTGCAGGAAAAGCATGAAGAACAGAAGGTAAAACAAGAGGTTTGTACCGATCTCGAATTTTACAAGGTGTAGGGGCATGTACAAGAGCTGTGGGATCAGTTTTGTTTTCTGGCTCATCACTCTGAAGAAAGTCATCATAATATGTGGGAAAAGTAAGGAGACCAGGATCAAAGGGAAACTCAGCATTCACACTTTTTGAATGGGTCGAGTGAAGATTTTGATCACCTTTCTCATACAACAAATTCTGAAAAACTTTCAGGACAGCTTCAAGACCAGCAAAGAAGTAATTTACAAGAAATCAGATTAGATCCTGAATACCATTCCACTTTAGATACCTGAACTTTGTGTAAGATCCTTCCATTTTCTCAGAGAAAAAGTCAATCCTCCAGACTTTGAATTGGAGTCACCAGGTGAATGATTTCAGCCTTCTTATGTCTGATCGTTGTCCACCATCAACCATCAGATCTGAACTCGATACATGTACTGGGGCAATTTATAAGTTAAGTGTTACGATTACAAGTTAAACCGGAGATCGACTGAAGCAGCGTTTATCTACTTCGCTGATGCATAGCAACAGCGTTTCGAAGGCTACCTGGCGTGACTTCAGACTCCGTCTATAACAAGCAAACGTTTTGAGTTTCTCCCCAGTATAGTCGCCACTATGTTAGCGCTCAAATCTACCTTAGGCTGAAATAAGGTAAAACTCAAGGCTACATCAAACCACGCTCAGCCTCGTAGCTAGCCCTACGAGGACAGGAGAGGGCTCTCTCTGGGTCTATCTCGGTGAATGTTTTCAGAGGGGCTGAGATGACTTATAATGAAAAAATAATACTGATTTTAGGCTAGTAAAGAGATAGGAATGTTTGATTTTGATTTTTGGGTTTTCGTTGGAGAAATGGGAAAAAACAATTTTGGGTCCGGGGATAAGGTCAGATCTTTGCAGATTTCGAGTTGGGGCGAGGTAGGAAATAGTCTTAATGCTTTTGATTGGATATATGGATGGATCAGAATGAAAAGGAGCTGAAAAGGGCAAGGATGAACATGGATCCTTTTCAAACAGGCGAAAACATGAAAAACTAAATGAATTCAAAGGCAGAGCATTGTGAACAATGGATTCAACCTCATCTACTCATTCATTTAATTTAAGAAGCATAAGTGAGAAATGGCATACATCAAACATGAAGGAACTTACAATAAACTGAGAGAAAACACCATTAAGAACAGAAAGCCACAAGAATCCCAACAGGTGCTGCAAAACCTCTGATCTTTCCTTAGCCAAAATATGAAAAATATGTACAATGTGTGCCAAAGTTTCCCAAGAGTCCAACCTCTCCAACCTATGAAAATGATTGAGAAATTACATCATATAGGCCATCCTAACCCCTTCCCATGCCTCTAGGGGTCAAATTCCTTCTTCAGGGATCAGTTTCAACCAAATTCTAATCAAGGAGCTAAAATCTAGGCAGCTAACAACTTGCCTCTAAAAGAGTGGAAACTGATTCATTTACATGATTTTCACTTTTTTGAGAGTGAATCTTCTAGAATAGGTAAAAATAAGCCAAATTTACATTTCAACCATCAATTTACATCATGAAAACCCAAAAATTTCATCCACAAGCAAAACTGGTCCCAACTGGCCGAAATTCTGAGCTGGAAGTTGAAAATTCAGCCAAAAATTTAAGTGGGTAGCGCCCCTGAGCTGAGTGGGTAGCGCACCTTTCAACCCGAGTTTAAGGTACTTCCCGATATCCAAATGGAGCTCATGATAGCTCGTTGGAAAGACCTAGATGTTGGCTATCCAACCCAAGTGGAATTTCTCAATTTGGAGCTCATTTTCCCCTCCAAAACTTCATTCTCCCAGAAGTACTTCCTGCTGGTGCAAAAGGTGGCAGCAAGGTGGTTTTCATGGTGTTTTTGAGCTTTTTGACCATCTAGAATCTGATGAAATGCTTCGGCAATGCCTGAGGATGCATAAATTACCATGAAAAATCTAAAAATGCAAATATTTCCTTCAGCAAGTGTCCCGAAAAAAAGTGAGCATATGGGCGCGCTACCCGCTTAACTGAAAAACCTGTTTTTAGACCAAAATATTTCAAAATGACAAAATTTTTTCCGAATTTGCTCAAATTCAGAGTGAAGACCCTCCATCATGTATCATGCCCAGCCAACGAAGCCTCGGCCAAAATCCAGAGTGGATCAGGCCTTTTCCGCCGTTTTAGTGCTTCGCTCAACCTCCTCTTCAGAATCTTCATTCTCGCTTTGCAGACATGCATGCGAGCCCAATAATGATTTTTCATATGACGGAACATGTCTTTGTTTCTATCATGATCCTGTGAATGTACCTATGCTGATGAAGAAGGCGAGACCCCTTCCACGCCATGTGGAGATAGTACTCGCGTTGCTGATGAAGTCAACGAGACCCCTTCCACCCCGGGTGGAGATAGTACTTGTCATGATGCTGCAAACAAAGCTCTGTGGCCTCTCTGATATGTTACCACTACTGGTGCACTGCTATGCTCCATCTCAGTACATCAACCTCAATGGTTGAGTCACTGTCCTGCTCATATCCTTGCTCATAAACTGAATCCGTCTCTGACATGGCTTTGAACAAGATATTTGCAATATGGATGCTCATATAGGTGCAGTGAAGGCAAAGTCTTAATGTTTGTTCAAAACCCAATAAATGTCACCCATGCACCCAAGTACCACAGGAAAAAAAAATCATAATGAGGATGGCTCTGTTTTAATGGCATAAAAACTATCACTATTTCGATCATAAGTAAGTTTGACAAATGAAAACCAAATGCAGATGTATGGTATAATTTTATAATGATGGCCAAAACTTGTCAAAGGGGCAAAGCATGAGATTGTGTTTATGAACTGGAGAATAGGGACAACATGACAATAACCATAGTGACACAAATAACCATGACAGTGGCAATAAAATGATGATGACAGCAGTGGTGGTATTATGGTGATGGAGGCTATAGACTAGTCAACATAAGACTGTGCAAAAACATGAAAGGGCATGACAGCAGTGATAAGATGATAACTGAGGGCGTGAGGATGATATACACAACGTGCTAGGGCATGAGCATATTTACCATTCAAGAGTTTTCAAACTTTTCATAAAACTGCCCATATACTTTCAAAACCTTTAAGGAATTAATTTGCATGTGAATGTAGGGTTTATACATTCTTCTCCAAACATGGCCTCTTTCCCAACATCAAATTCATCACAAGCATGATAAAAATCTACTGAGCAATGATAAAAACCTGTTTGCAATTTGCTGGAGTCGATTTGAATCAAAACTGGGCGCAAAACACAAATTTCTGGGCTCTGTTGCTAAGTGGGTAGCGCCCCTCAAGTGGGTAGCGCCCTTGTTATTTTACACAAGCTGAGGAGGTTAAGTGGGTAGCGCCCCTCAAGTGGGTAGCGCCCCTCCTGTATGGGTAGCGCGCACTTTTCTATGAGTAGCTACATAGTGCATTTTGTAGGAAGCTTTTGGAGGCCTTCCCGGTGTCCAAATCGGGCGTGTGATATCTTGTTGGAAAGCTCTTGGAGTCTACTTTCCAACACAAGTTTAATTATGCAATTTGGATTTCATTTACCCTATCAAAAATCAAATCTCCCAACACTATTCAAAATGAGCAGAATGAGGCTGCCTCAAGGCAGAGCGCTGTTGCAGTCAACTTTTGAAGGTCTTCCTCAACTCCAAATTGAGCTCATGATAGCTCATTGGAAAGATATTTGTGTCTAGTTATCCTTTGACTCATCAAGCAAGTAATTTAGCCAACCATGCTAGGAGACATCTTGATTTTCCCAAGGTCACTTCAGAGGTGCATTCAATTCTCCTGAGGCAACGGTATTTTTGACATTTCTCTAAAACCATGATACCTGTGTAAAAAGTGAAAGAGTTTTTTCTTCCTTGGGATGTTGTGGACAAAAAACTCTCTCATTTTTCCAAAATTCATCTTTTATTGCTCTGAAACATCTTTTGAGTGAAACTTATCCCGATGTGTGAAACAAGGGATTTTGTCGAAATGAAGCGAAATGAAGGGGATAAGGGGCTTCTAAATTCTTGGGGAAATTTTGGGAAGTAGGGAGGGATGTTAGGAAGCAGGGGAAAGTGAAATCTCAGAGATTGAGTGAGGGGAAGGGGTCCAAAAGGGAAAAACACAGGCCTAGCCTAGAAAATTGCCAAGTTGTGGCAAGAAACTAGGGTTTGTGCAAAAATGAGGAATTTGGGGGATCTCAGTGATGGGAAGTGTTTAATAAGGTACATTAATGATAGGGGAAGGTGTATGAACATCAGGATACAAGTTTTTCTAATGATTTGACCATCTAAGAGAAATTACCTCCAAAACCCTAGGAGAGGGAAATGGACCTTACCAAGGCACAACTGAAGCATGAACAAGCTGTAAAATGACCCAATGGAACTTGAAATGATGATGAAAACCCTCTGAATGATGGCACACTCAGCTGAATGGTGACATGGACCGAAATTTGGACAACTTTGGAAGGAGTGAAAGCAAACCCTAGACCTAATGCCTAGTGACCAAATTTTGCTTGAAAACTCTTTGAAATGACAAAATTTGACCTTGACACCTTAAAATCACTTTGTAAGATGGACGAAGGAGCAAAATTTTCGGCTAAGATACCTACGCATCGCCGATTATCTGGGGCATGGCGTGCGCAAAGATGGGCACGGGCAAGACGCGGTAAATTTGCACGGGCCTCGTGATGTCATGTTACACCATTTTTTGGTCATCTAACCTTTTATCATTAGATCGACTCATGGGCACAATTATGACCCGCTTAATTAATAAAACCGTCACTATGTTAAAATAGGAACCCCAAAAGGAAATATTAAACAAACCTATATTTGTTGATTTTTCCTCATGAACAATTAATTCAACCATAATTTAATTATTATTCAAATATAAGTTAAACCCAAAACAAAGAAACAATAGATAAAACCTTTAGTTATCTAGGCTATTTCAGAATAATTATTTAAATCTTATTTAAATAATATTCCTTGTTAAATATGACCAAATCAACCACCATTAATCAACCAAATCATTATTTATTTGATTATATCCCAACCACTTCCTTAAAAAGACAAATAAATCATTTATTTATTTATTTTTTCACTAATCAAGGGATTTGACCCAAGTCAAACACCCTTTCCCTCCAACAAATAATAATAAAATATTCCATAGAGGTGGATCTAGATTTGGTTAACATTATTTTAATCATGCACCAAGATCTAGAATGACCCAATATTTTGTTATAAATAAGAGGGTTTCCCCCATCATTCTTCACCTTTTGTTGCCTACTAGATCACTCTGGATCTATACACTTGGTCTCATTTCTATCATTTGCTCCCATTGAGCTCTATTTTCTGCATTGGGTTTTCTACATCTACAAGAGAGAAAAAGCTTAGATCTGAAGTGCTGAGGACTACAAAGAACCCATCCCATTGAGGAGATCTGGATACACCTTCTTGTTTTCCTCCCAGGTGCCCTGTAATATAAAATTCTTTCAAAAAATCGTGTTCTTGTCTTGTCTGTTGGATGCATGGAGCAAAACCTTTACTTTACTGCTTAAATGTCTTTCCATTTATAGATCTGTTTGTTGCAACATTTTTACTACTAATCGCAGATCTGAAGATGTTTGGCAGCCTCTATTGTTGTTAGGGCTATTAGTTATGCGTAGCTAAAGTGGTTCTTTTTCGTACACCTCGACGAAGAATTCATACTAACAAATGGCGACTCCACACGGGTTTTAAATTACGACCACTGTCGTTTTTCATATTCCTGCATATCCAGCTACTTCAGGCCCTAGGGCTTCTTTTCAGCTGCTTAGTTTTCCTCTTTTTATGTCATTTTTCTCACATAAAACCCTAAAACTTAAAATTTCTAACTTCTGTGTGTTTCTGGCCCTATTGCGCAGGTAAGTTACTACTCCACAAGAATCGAGACTAAGAACTTTTCAAAACTGGCTGCAATTAGGTGCACTTTGGCCCTAAACTCGCTGAAGGGAAATATGGTCGCATCTTTTCACTGTTCTTTTCATGATCTCGACTATATTACAGCTCGAAATCATGACTCGCTTTTTTTCCAAAGATTTTTCTGCAATTTTTCTGTTTTTTGCTGAAGCTTCTGTCAAGGTTTTCCAGCCTCTGTCTCAGCCCGCTTTGACCAAGTTCTGATCTGTTTTTACTCATCTAAGTGGGAACCTAGCCCCCTAGGGCTTTAGTAACCTCCACTTTTTGTGGAAGAGTTTTAGCTGTTTCAGCCGTCGGTTTCAGAGCTTCAGCCCCCTCTTTTCCAGATCTGTTACCTCCCTTTCAGATCCATTGAAATCAGCCTCTTTTCCTTTCAAATCACCTCTTGTCGTTTTGTTTGGACCTCCTTTTGACGGCCTCCACCTCACCCCCTCTGGTTTTTGCTGATTTCCTTCCCTTTTTCCAGCCACCTTGCCTCTGTCTCTTGGCTGTGATCTGCACCTCTTGCCTGCGGCCTTATCCTCCAGATCCCTGTCCCTTTTGACCCTAGATCTGTTGAGCTCCCTGTATGTGTGTTTTACATAGTTTTTCCCTTTCTTTTCAGCATAGTTGTGAGAGACCCACCTTCTTGGGTTAGATAGATGCATACGTAGCTGTTATTTTTCTGTTATTTCAGTGTTTTATTCTGTTCTCTGTAGGTTTATTTTCAGCTACGCAGCACACTTTTTTCTTGCTCTCAACAACGGAAAGGGTTTAAAAATTAAAATTAACGCACGCCACACACCGACCCTAAGTGAAGAAGCGCCTGGTTAACACCGCCTGGCAAAGACTCTAAAATCAATTGTCACTGCACCTTTTCTGCCCTTGACCTCACTTGATTCTATCCCTTTCTGCCCTTGTCGGTTTCCTTCTTCATCATTGTGCCCCCAAGGCGCCTTTCCCGGAGACTTCTTGGCCTTCACCCTCCGTTTCCGGTCGATCAACCTGCTCTGCCCCGCCGTCGTCGAGCCACCCACCTTCGGAACCGCACCGACTCCCTTTCCCGATTCATCTGTACAGGTCCCCCTTCTCCTCTCGGTCTCCCCTGCTACCTCTTACTCATGTCCGGTCCAGGCCCAATGCTAGCGGGGCCTCCCCAATGCCGGTCCCACTTCTAGCGGAACCGCCACAACCACTACCCTGGCCACCCCTGTGCTGCCGTACATTGCAGGCCTCAGCCTCCCCGATTTCCATCAGTTGATTAATGACCCTATTCACCACAATGCTACCTGGCCCGCTATGCCCACCAAGCTACCCTCTGATATCCCTAAGTTCGAGGGCCTCAATGGAGAAGATCCAACCAATCACGTCCGGTCTTTCCACATGTGGTGTTCCTCCAATTCCATTACCGATGACTCCATCCGTCTTCGTTTGTTCCAACGCACGCTTACCGGCGAAGCTTCTAAATGGTATGTCGAACAAGCCACCTCTTCCCATACCACATTTGAGACTCTTGCCCAATCCTTTTTGTCATACTTCCAGCTTCCTCTCCGATACGACACCGGCACGGAGCTCTTGACTTCCTTCAAGCAATCCTCTTCAACACGCCTTTCTGCCCATGTTCAGGAATGGCGACGAAGACAGAGCTTATGTCGAGCCCCTCCCTTTGAAGATCGGGTTTACATGGACTGGTTCCTTCGCACCCTTCCGTCTCCCATCAGCAAAGATGTCGCCTCTCACTTTCCTCAAACTGAAGAAGCCGCCCTCCAAATAGCCTTAAAATATGACCTGATCTACACTCAATCTGGCTATGTTTATACCGTCCTCCCTGACATCCCCAGGCCCGATGGCGCTAACGCCCCGGGGGCATCTCATTCCGCCGACGGTATCGTTGGATCTCTTTCCCATCCATCTGCCCATCCTCCTATGGGCTATGGCCTCCCTCAGGGAGGGGCCAGCACCTCGAGCACTCTTCCCCCTCCCGGCAACATGTATCCAGGATACGACATGCCTCCTCCTTTTTCCCAACCTCCTGCTTACCTCAATGTTGCCCAACCCAACCCTTACCTTTATCCACAGCCTGGTGCGCCAGCTCCTCCAGCATATGCGCTTTCACCTCCCTTGCCTCCTCAAAACCCGCAACAAGACTTTACAACCCCCCTCCAGTGGCAAGTATTTGTGCACGTAAAGAGAGCATGATAACCCCCCTTCCTTCTCAAAGAAGGAGAGGTAACTTGTAACTTCCAACGTTCGGTAACCGAGGACCTCACTGCATGGACCCTAACACCCAGCAAACAAGGCCTTCCGCCTGCCGGACAAGCCGCTGCACAAATAAGCCTTGTTCGTGTTGCGGTGTTTATGGTCATTATACCCACGATTGTCCCCTCTTACCCCAGATGCGGCAGATGTGGGAGTCTCAAGCCACATTGCGCTGACAACACGCCTCCCCTCATGCTCCTCCTAATGTGGCCACTACCCAACCAACTGTGTTTACTAATCCTTTCCCTCAGCAAGGATTCGTGGCTACCCAACCGCCTGACAGCCAGGTCGCCACTCCCCCTTCCCTTTCTGGTTCCTCCGACTACCAGATCCTTATGATGCACTCCGATCCTTCCCCAACCGTCGACCTTCACCTTCAAACTCGGTCTCGCCAGTACCCCAAGCCTCCTGCTCAGTCTGCTCCCGAGCCTCCCTCTTCAGGTTCTACAGAGCCTCTTTCGACATCCAGTGGCCCCTTACACATCCCTCAACCCAAATTTGAGGTTCATCCAAAGATTCCAATGGGCCCATTACGCCGAAATGCTGCTTCCGGTCGAGCCGCTCAGTCGTATAGTATAGTAGATGATTTGGCGCAATCCCCTGCTGCCATTTCCACACTGGAACTCCTCCAGTCGTGCCCTTCCCAAAAGAAGGCTCTACTATCTGCCGTGGGCGTTTTCGATCTTGCTGATGACCAAATGATTGTTTTCGACGCCACCCAATCGGACCATCCCCCTCTTCCTCCCTCCGTCGCTTTCCAAATCCCAGTCAAAATCCGGAACGCCACTGTATCCCGGTGTATAATTGATGAGGGGGCATCCACCTGCGTGATGTCCGCTTCGGTTTGGAAGCAGCTCAGATCCCCTGAGCTGGCCCCGTCCACGATCACCCTTCGAGCGTAGGACGGTCATGCCTCCCACCCCATTGGCCTGTTTCGTAACTGTCCCATCACCCTCGCCGGTAAGACCGTTTGCGTTGACGTCGAAGTTATTGATGCCCCTCTAGACTACAACATTCTATTGGGGCGCAGCTACACCTATGCCATGTCTGCTGTCCCATCCGCGGTTTTCCGCAAGATGTATTTCCCCCATAATGGGAAGATAGTCACCATTGACCAGTTGACATATCATGAGCGTCCCTCTCAGACCTCCCCTGAGACCACCATCTCTTCGTAGCCAGCTGCTAAAACCGGCCGATTCTTGACCAAAGGTCTCCTATGTCTATAAAGATGCCACCCATGCTTGTCCCGAGTTACCCCGTATTCGCCCCATGGTAAAAGTCGCGTTCCCCGACGCTACGGTCCCTGAAGCCCCCACTCCTTCTGCGTCCGTTCCCAAGAACCCCAAGACTCTCCACACCAACAAACCCTGTGCATTGTGTGGTGTCCATGGCCACTACTCCCACCATTGTCCTCACTTGACGCATTACCGCGCCTCCCTAGAGGTGGTCCGCGAGTATGAGGTTGATCTCCCATTCTCGCGCAGTATGCTTCAGGTCAGCCTGAGGATTCCTCCGCTCCCATCGACATTCCCCCCCTTGATGTTCAGATGACGGAGTCTACGGTAACCATCCTTTACCTATCCTCCTCTGCACGACACCCGGAACCTAGCCCGTCTGCATCCTCCCCTGTTGTGTCCCTTGATCACCCTATTCCCCCTCATACTCGAGATCACTCCACTTGTGTCTCTGTTGACCTCCGCAGCCCGAGTCCTCACCATGTTTCCGATAGCTCTCATACACCACCTTGTTTGAGTCTTGATCATCCTGCCACTTCCCCCTCTTCCCACCGTTGCTTCCCGATGACTTCTGTACCCTCACGCTGCCGTCATTTCCTTTCATCCCCTCATTTATTGTCTTGTCACACCATTCTGCAGGACCCCCCGTCCACACCCTTTATCGGTTACGCCGATGGTGCAAGTCGCTACTCCAGGAATCTTGCCTCGGCAGGTTGGTCCATCTTCACCCCCTTGCATGACCTTGTTCTTTCTAACGGGGTATGCATTGGTTCTGCCACCAACAATCAGGCCGAATATGATGCAGTGCGTGGCCTATTAGCTGATGCCCTCTTTCATCGCATCCTCCATCTGCACGTTCGTTTAGATTCCCTGCTTCTTGTAATGCAACTAAATGGTGTTTATCGTGTGCATAACCCCGTGCTGTTTAGACGCTATTTACGAGTGAAAGTCTTAATACGTGCGTTTGAAACCATAACTTTCAACCATGTACCCCGAGACCAGAATCACTACGTAGATAGTATTGCAAACCATGTTCTAGATTGGCATTTATCACACACATTTCATACAATACAATAACATTAAATCAACCATCAAAAGACGATACATATCCATAATATGTGTCGCAAAGCATACATTTAGAGTCCATATACTCTGATACATACGACATGCCCATAGCATGTTACAAACAAAAAGCCAAAAATTGGGGGCACCACTTGCCCCTACATACATCATAGGGGGCACCACCTGCCCCTACATACATCAGAGGGGGCACCACATGCCCCTACATACATCCGAGGGGGCACCACATGCCCCTACCCCTAATCACTATCTGGAGGCTCCCGGGCCAATGGCTCTGCCCCTGCAGCATGTAGATCACGCATAGCCTGACCGGCCATCGCCATGCGCCGCATGATACCTCGCCACTCCGAGGGAAGACCAACACATGGCTCTATGTACTGGTCGTCTAAATCCTGCCACCCGCGCTCTGATACTCCGGTCAACAACTGCTCACATCTACGACGGATGTCCTCCAGCAGGGCGGCTGTATCCTCATTCTGCACTGCTCTCGACCCACTTGGACCTGTAGCTCCAGACGCTGCCGGTCGTCCCATATACCCGGTCGGTTTTACCGGTGCTATATCTGCATACTAAAAGTACATGAATCAGTATCATTAATTACTATTCAAAAACTTTAACATGCCCACACAAGAATAGCAATTTGTCACTTACCATCGGGCCCCCAGACTCGACCAGGCGGAAGTGGCAGATCCGGATCCCCATAGTAGCTCATCCCACTATAAGGGTAGTCGTCTATGTACAGCGGCATCTGATCCCAATGGGCAAAAAACTCCAGTCGAAACACTCGCCCGACCGCCCCTCCTCCTCCCCTGCAGAGTAGTCGTCCCCAACGGCGCATCCTGGGCTCTCTCGGGCCCCCATCTGGAAGCTGCACACGAGGCCTCAAGGTTGGGATCTTCTCAAAGAAGAAGGCGCACAATAAAGTCCCATATGAGCAATCATGATTCACCTGCCGCCTACATAGCGACAACTGTCGCTTTAGCGACACCAACATCATTTGGGCCCACCCAAAGTAGGTCCCACCCAGCACACTCTCCACTATCATCATCTGCCCACCGGTGATGTGATGGAACGCTTGACTGCCCAGGATTTGCAGCACAGCTGCGGCCACTGCACGAGTTTCTAGCCTCTCTAGATCCCCGATCGATATCCGAGTCCCCTTGACTTTGAGACCCGGTTGACAATGGCGTTCCACGAACTCCATGATATGCCACCCCCGCGGCAGCACTGGCTGTGTGTTTCCCACCATCCCCAGTGGTGGGAGGCCGGTCAGAAAGTACACATCCTGGACCGTCAGTTCGATCCTGTGCCCCTGCACTACAAAGATCTCCTGATCTGGATCCCAATAACTGATAATCCGGGCCAGTAACAGTTCCCCTGCTCTCATCAACGGGTTCTCCAAAAACTTGAGAACCCCAAATCTGGCCAATACACGACGGACGCCCTGATCCGCCTGGATCTCTGTTCGAAGCGTTCCCAGATCTCTCTCTCTCCAGCTGACCCGCAACTCTGCCATACCTATACAAACATATCATCTTTGTCAGGGTACAGATCGGGAAAACCATAACCAAACACTAAAATCCAGCTCCCAGCCATAAAACAACACCAAAACTCCCTCATCTCCCAGGTCGCAGTTTTCTGCCATTTTCTGGACCAGGTCGCACTTTTTGCCTTGATACCTGCGTCTTGGGTCGCATTTTTTGCCCCAAAAAGTGCGACCCAACCGTAGAGGTGAAGGAGGGGCTGTTTCTGGGATTCTGGACCCTAAACTGCAAATGTAATCCATCAAAATACAAGAGCAAGGTTAGGCCTCTTACCTCCAACTGACAGATCTCGATTCCAACGGTCGGTTTGTCCGCTACGTTCGCCGCAAGATTTAGGGCCTTCCCTCCTCTCCACATTCACCACAACAACAATAGCAAATGAATGATTTTGGAGGGAAAACTGCCTTATTAAAAGAGAACCCCTGTTTCTTCTTTCGACTGCTGCGACCACACCGTAGCCCCGTTCGACGAACCGTCAGCACCGCTAGAAAGATCTCACCGAGCTCTCAAATGGGTTTCTATTAGTTTTTGGTGATTTGATACTTCACCTGGACACATTTTGTCCAAGAAGGGTCACTTTACCGCTCCTTAAAATTGAATTTCATCACTTACGACACTTGTACTTGGGGCACCATAATGCCCCCTTACTTGTCCATGTTCGTGACGATTTTCGTCATGAGTGCCCACCTTGTACTCATGTTTCCATGGTCCCCCATTGGGGCCTTTACTGTGTGGCAGCACTATCGTGTCACCCTTTTTTAGAGCATCCAAGTTGAGTCATCCTTGCCTCCATGGAGTCTATACCATATCCCTTTGTACACCATTTCTGCTCTCCATAATTCATTGCTTGGTCCCTCTCTTGCGTCGCACACTATGACCTTCAGCCCCACTGTCCCCTATCCCTTCTGATATTGTGTCAGTCACTGCCATGTCATTCATGCCCTTTATGCTCTAACAAGGGAAGTCGTCCATTCGCCACCTCATCCTGTCCATTCCTCCATCATCATTAGTGTCAGTCTGTCCGTCGCTCTACTATTTTCTCTCGTGCCTTCGTTGAGGATCTCTCATTGCCTCACCTATGGCGGACCTCCTTCTGTCGACATCAGCTCATTCATTCCAGAAGCCAGGTCTAGAGGGCGGTGTACCTTGGTTCCAGCTTCCACTATTGTTCGGTGCCTCGGATCAGGCAAAGGGATCTCTTCTTCCCCTTTGACTTGATTGTTTCTCTAGCTCCTTTCAGCATGATCGAGATCCGTATACTCGATGGTTCAGTGATCTAGCAGCAGCTCTTGATGATTCCCGGGTGTGTGTGAGATGTCTCAGCCCTCATGAGGGGGTGGCCCTGCAGGTAGCCCCCCACATGCCCGGATGACCTCTTTCTTCATGTACTCTCTTCGATGCCGCTCCCGCATTTTGGATGATGTCAGTCTTAGCCACTTGCAGTTCTTTGATTTCGTATGCACGGTCACTTTATAGCTCCTTCCTCTATTTACAGGGGGCATTTGGGTTGTATTTATCTCATGTACTCAGATATTATTGTACTAGTCCCGGCTGTTATCCCAGGCACAGCATGTATGTGAGACTCTTCATTGTATTTTTATCTGGCCCTTGATTATGCCAGCTGTACTCTATGGTTCGGTCCCTTGTTTATTGGACACACTATTCTTTTGTACTTTGTCACGGCGGGCATAGGTATGCCTCCCCCGCCGCCTTCAACACAGGTACCCTCTCATAAAAAGAGACTTGTTGCACCTGCGAGTCTCGTCTCCTCAGGGTCTAGTCCTTCAGCACACTATCTACCTCACATTTCTCTCTCTGACATCCCTTTTTGTTGTCTAGTGATTGTATTCTTACAACGTACTTCGGTCATACGATTTTCTCCTGACACTCGCACGCTGGGGGGCAATCTGTTACACCATTTTTTTGTCATCTAACCTTTTATCATTAGATGGACCCAAGTACACCATGTAAGACCAGTTTTACCCTAAGTAAAACTGCTTTCACTATGTTAAAATAGGAAACCCCAAAAGGAAATATTAAACATACCTATATTTGTTTGATTTTCCTCATGGAATAATTAATTAAACCATAATTTAATTATTATTCCCAGTCATGTTTAACCCAAAAAAAAATAAATTAATGAGATAAACCCTTAGTTATCTTGTTATTTTCTAGGAATAATTATTTAAATCTTATTTAGATAATATTCCTTGTTAAATATGACCAAATCACCCACCATTAATCAAATAAATCATTATTTATTTGATTATCTCACAACCACTTCCTTAAAAAGATAAATAAATCATTTATTTATTTATTTTTCAGTAATCAAGGGATTTGACCCAAGTCAAACACCCTTTCCTCCAACAAATATAATAAAATATTCCATAAAGGTGGATCTAGATTTGGTTAACATTATTTTAATCATGCACCAAGATCTAGAATGACCCAATATTTTGTTATAAATAGGAAGGTTTTCCCCATCATTCTTCACCTTTTGTTGCCTACTAGATCACTCTGGATCTATACACTTGGTCTCATTTCTATCATTTGCTCCCATTGAGCTCTACTTTCTGCATTGGGTTTTCTACATCTACAAGAGAGAGAAAGCTTAGATCTGAAGTGCTGAGGACTACAAAGAACCCATCCCATTGAGGAGATCTGGATACACCTTCTTGTTTCCTCCCAGGTGCCCTGTAATATAAAAATTCATTCAAAAATCGTGTTCTTGTCTTGTCTGTTGGATGCATGGAGCAACCTCTTTACTTTACTGCTTAATATCTTTCCATTTATAGATCTGTTTGTTGCAGCACTTTAACTACTAATTGCAGATCTGAAGATGTTTTGCAGCCATTATTGTTGTTAGGGCTATTAGTTATGCGTAGGCTGTGTTGTTCTTTTTCGTACACTGACGAAGAATTCATACTACCACCCAAAGGCTATTTACGCTCACAGGTGTGCCGCACGCTCCTCGTGCGCCGCGCACTTCCACTTCCACTCTACGGCTCTGAAAACAAGCTTTCGCCCTTCCAATCTCCAATTCGACCTTTGCTTTGGGAATTTATGAAAATGACTTGTCCTCCATGGTTTATATAAGTTGAAAAATATCTCATAAGAATCAGATTTGATTTAAATTTTCTTCATAACCCACTTTGTAATGTTTGGCAATCTTGGCACTTTGTTATTTAATGCAATTCTGTCTTTTAGCTTTTCACTGTTTTTTCCGAGTCTTGAACTGATGAAACTTGGTTGTTTTTGTAGGGATTTTGGCATTTTGGCTTCGGCAAAGACCAGAGGCTGCTTTGAACTTTCTATGGTGGAACAAATACATAATTATTACAAAAAATAAATTTGACAGTTTCTAGTTCAAAACAGAGTTTTGGACTAGAAATGTCTTCAAATGTTTTTGAGAATAAAAATATGAAATAGGAACCTTTTTCGAAACCAACCTCATGGCCTGCAGGCTTTTATTACATGTATCAAAATACTTAAAACCCTAGACTCTACGACTAAAGACTCTTGTTGACAAAAATAATCATTTATGACCATGAAGGACGTGACCTGAACTTCAGTGATTTTTGAGGAATTTTAATTAGCCCTGCAGGTACAAGCATGAGGAAATACAAGACGACCAGACCCTCTCGTCAGTCAATGGCATGCCCCTAGCGAAATGCAACGAAGTGGAATGAGCGAGACACCTAAAATTGATATGCAAAAAGCGAAACATCTTCAATGAGGGTCAAGGACCCACTCTTAACAAGCAGGGACATCACTTTGTGGAGATAACAACTTCTGAATTGTGAATTATTACATATGATGATATAAAATTACATAATGAATGATAATAATAAAGGAAAAATATCATGTTTTCACCTCAAAACATGGTTTTGAGGTAAAAAATTACATCAAGTTGGATAAACTGTTTCTTTGATCTTCCTGGTGCAGTGACTTTGAATTTATTGACTTTACTCATGACCTTGCTGATATTATTGACATTTGACTC
Source organism: Pinus albicaulis (assembly GCA_034641835.2). Classification (NCBI taxonomy): domain Eukaryota; kingdom Viridiplantae; phylum Streptophyta; class Pinopsida; order Pinales; family Pinaceae; genus Pinus; species Pinus albicaulis. Next base: position 22,498 of record JAXQQM020068553.1, read on the forward strand.
ATTAATTTGACTGTGGTGAGACCCTAGAAACTAATAAGACCCATCCAATGACCTACTGATATGATTTTGAGAATGATAGTGACTAATGACTAAAGACCATAGAAAGGAAAATCAGCAAGTACGTCATGAAGGAAAACTACCATCAATGAATCCATGACCTAGCGGAATGGTGAAATTTATTCGGTATGAGATGCCTAATATGAAAATGAAAAAGAGTAATTTTGATCACTGATGGCAGTATGACTAGACTAACACTACACTGAGACTGACACTAACATGTCTATGAGCATCCTTTGATGTGCTCTCAATCACTCCTATATTCTTTACTTTTAGTGTTGAGTATTGCCTCTCTCCTTCTAGGATGTACCATTTCTTAGCCATGAATTTTATTTTTTACTTATATTTTGTTTTCTTTTGTCACTTTAGGAGTTTCCTTGGCACTCACACATCATTATCAACTTGGGACCTCCTTGAAAGGGGCAGGCTGTCATTATCTATGATACAATATTTGGCCTTAGACAAGGCTGATCGCATGCTTGACATGGGTTTTGAACCCCAAATTCGTAAAATTGTCCAAGAAATAGATATGCCTCCACCAGGCAGAAGGTAGACCATGCTCTTCAGTGCTACTTTTCCGAAGGAGATACAGGTAATGTTGAGAATTATTATCCAGTGGTTTGATGAAATCAATTAAACTGGTAGTAGGAGGCTTTCACGTTTTTTAATTCATGTTAGGTGTTATCCTAGATCTTACCTTTCTCAGCCTGAGGTAGATTTGAGGAATCGACATCTCTAGAGGTAAAGCTTGAAATTTTGGTAAGTGTAGTGGAAGAGATGATGCAGAGGATCATCACAAGGAATGAGTATAACGTTCAAGCCCATGGCTCGCTGATTGAAGAGGAACAAGTTGTTGATCCAAAACATTTTGTTTCTTATCCCAGTTGTCATAGATCTGATAATGATTGTTTTATAGATCATCTTGGAGAAGAGAGAGCTATTGATATAACATGTATGCTTGATGATGTGTTTTATACTGATTATTTGCCTTAGTTTGATCAGTATGATGATGATTATGTTCTCCAAACAAAATCTAATCTTGCATAAAAATCAGCAGCTAGTTTCTGGGAGGAAGAATTTCATTTTTAGTAGCTCGAATAAAATGTTCAACCATCACATATCAACTATGGAAATGACGAGGAAAGTGCAACAAATTTTGAAGTAAGTGAAGGATCTTTGCCTTTTTGTTTTGCTTCATTTCAGTTCATCAGAGACAACATTCATGTAATCCGAAATCAACTGTCGACAAGTCTTGATTTGGACCATCTTGAGGGCACTAAAAATCTTGTTCAAGAATTCTCATATCCAGATTTTTAGCCCCCAAATGCCATTGATTTTCAAGTTGCAGATGAAGCCATGGAAGCTGACACATATGATCAAATGATACAAGATGATTCCGTACCATTTTGTTTTGAATCATTTCAGTTTTTGAAGGGTAAATTGCATAGTATATCTTCAAATGAGTAGCCTGTAGGAAATCATGTAATCTCATCAGAACCAATAGAAAATGGGTTGTAGCAGTCTTTTCAAGTTTTTCAAGATCCAATAGCTGATGTGTTGGATGATGTCTGCAATCAAAGTCTTTCTCCATTGACTACATGTGAGCTTGAAACGTGTGCTGATATAAACTTGATCTGGCAGCTAGTTTCTTTGTCATTTTAGCAGGAGTCTCGTCAAAAATCTCAAAAAAAAGTTTGAATTCATGGTATGAGGAGAAGAGAAGTAATCCATTGGATGAGCTAAGTCCCAGTGTGCATGAAATTCAAGATCCTTATGCAGTGTTTCTGGAGGAGGATAGAGAATCCATATCATTCAATAGATCTGTTTCCAAGTTTTCATGGGAGTTGCCTTTCAGTAGTTCTCTCTTGTTGTTCATAAGCGAGCACTTGTGGAGAATTCAAACAACAACCGAAATAATTACTTGGTTTCATTGGTTGTTTCATTTCACTTGATCAGGTGATGAATGGAACAACTAGAGTAGGTTGTACTGAATAAGCTTCATATTGAGCATATTTTCCAGTTTGTCGGTTGTGTTTAAGTATCGAGTCAGTTTTTAGTTGAGTGAGATTCAATTTGTGTCGTCAAGTCATGAGCTTTCAGTCATGCATCTCAGCTTGACTTTTTGACTCCATTGCCCAATGGATGAAGGCACTATCTGCTTTCCAAAGATCTGTAGTTCTTGGCACCTCCAAGGAGCTTCCATCCCCATTGGAGCCAATTTTAGTGTCAGTATTTGCAGCCTTCCTCCAATGATCAAACATGCGCTTACAAGGTTATTTTAAGGTGTCAAGGTCAAATTTTGTCATTTCAGTGAGTCTTCAAGCAAAATTTGGTCACTAGGTATTAGGTCTAGGGTTTGCTTTTACTCCTGTCAAAGTTGTCCAAATGTCGTTCCATGTCACCATTTAGCTGAGTGTACCATCATTCAGAGGGTTTTCATCATCATTCCAGACTCCAAAGGGTTATTTTACACCTTGTTCATGCTTCAGTTGTGCCTAGGTAAGGTTCATTTCCCTCTCCTAGGGTTTTGAAGGTAATTTCTCTTGGATGGTCAAATCATCAGCAAAACTTGTATCCTGATGTTCATGCACCTTCCCCTATCCTTAATTTACCTTATTAAACACTTCCCATCACTGATATCCCTCAAATTCCTCATTTTCTCACAAACCCTAGTTTCTTGCTACAACTTGGCAATTTTCTAGGCTAGGCATGCGTTTTGCCCTTTCGGACCTCTTCCCCTCATTCAATCTTTGAAATTACACTTTCCCCTGATTCCTAACATCCCTCCCTACTTCAAAAATTTTCTCAAGAATTTAGAAGCCCCTTATCGCCTTCATTTCACTTCATTTTGACAAATCCCCTGTTCCACACATCGGGATAGGTTTTACTCAAATGATTTTTCTGAGGAATAAAAGATGAATTTGGGAAAATTGAGAGAGGTTTTTGTCAAAAATAGGCCAAGGAAGAAAAATATCCTTCAATTTTTACACAGGTGTCATGGGTTTAGAGAAATGTGAAAAATACAGTTGCCTCAGGAGAATTGATGCACCTCTGAAGTGACCTTGGGAAAATCAAGCTTTCTCCTAGCTTGGTTGGCCAAATGACTTTCTTGATGAGTTACATGATAACTAGACACAAAGAGATTTCCAATGAGATATCATGAGCTCAATTTGGAGTTGAGTAAGACCTTCAAAAGTTGACTACAACAGCACTCTGCATTGAGGCAGCCTCATTTTGCACATTTTGACCAGTCTTGGGAGATTTGACTTTTGACAAGGCAAATGAACTCCAAATTGAAAAATTCAAGTTGGGTTGAAAAGTAGACTCAATAAGATTTTCAACTAGCTATCGCATGCCCAATTTGGACACTGGGAAGGCCTCCAAAAGTCTCCTGCAAAAAGGCGCTACGCATTGAGATGAATTTTGGAAATTTTGCCTTAAAAACAGAGTTTTCAGCCCAATGCGCCGCGCCACCTGGCGCTTGCTTTTGATGGGGGACTCCTTTTGATGAAAACTCAAAATTTTTGGATTTTTCATGGAAAATATGCATGCCTACCAATGGCCAAGAAATTTTGACAGGGTTTGATCCCCCAAAAAGGTCAAAAACACCCCAAAAATGACCTTTCTGCCCCTTTTTGGACACACAAGAAGCAATATTGGGAGAACTCAATTTTGGAGAGGAAAATGGAGACCAAATTTAAAAATTCCACTTGTTCTGGAAGGTAGACAGGCAAAAATTTCCAACAAGATCACTTGGAGAAAATTTGGACACTGGGAAGGCCTCCAAAATCAGCTGCAAAAATGCGTTATGCATAGGGAAATCAATGCGGCGCATTGGAGGAATTTTGCTCATTTTTGGTCAAAAACTCTGCTTTTCGCCTAGTTTCTTGACAGTTTGACTTTTCTCCTTATTAATGTCAAACTCATGATGTATTTGAATGTAATTTTATGGATCTTGATGTAATTATGCTAAATTTTCATTCACAGAGGTAGATTCATCCATGGAAAAGTAGTTTGTAACTGAATGAATTAGTTCCCTAGTTTTTAGAGGCAAGCTGTTCCACTGCCTGCTTTTTAGTTCTCAGTTTAGAATTTGTTGGAAAAAATCCTAAACTCATGAGCTCGACCCCTAGAGGCTAGGATGAGTTTTTTTTTTCCTATATCTTATGTTTTCTCAGTCATTAGCAGAGGTTGGACTTTTGGGAATGCTTTGAGCATCATTGCACATTCATATTTGCAGTTTGGCAAAGGAATAGACCAGGGTTTGCAGCACTCTATGGGATTCATGTGGAATATTGCTTTGATATTGTGTTTCTCTCTGTAAATTTAAGTTTACTGGTGTTTTATGTATTCCATTTTCTCTCTTACTTCTTCTTAACTTAAACAAACAAGGATAAAGGTAGAATCCATTGAAATTGCAGTGCTCTACCTAGGGTTTGTTTAGTTATTTTTGTTTTCAGCTGTTTGAAGAGGATCCCTGAAGGTTTCTTTCCCTCTTCAACTCCTCGCCTGTCTAAACTCTCCATTTCTTTCAATTTGAAGTGTCAAATCAAATGTCTACCTTGCCCCATTGAGATCTCTGCAAAACTGAGCTTCATTCCCTAGACCCAAAATCTGCCTTTCCCTTTGAGCCAAAAAAACATCCTTAAATTCAATTAAACTCTTTTGCACACATACCTAGCCTAAAATCAATCTTCACATTAATTCATCTCAAGCCTCATTGATTATTTTTTGCTGATATTGACAAGGAGAGAGCCCTCTCCTAATCTGGCAGGGCTAGCTACCAGGTCAAGCGTGGTTTGATGTTACCCTAGATTCTGCCTTTCTCAGTCTGAGGTAGATTTAGGCTATAACATCAGGCATATGATGACTTATGTTCGTGTCTTTTATTAGAATATGTAGATGATGGACTGGTAGTTTGTTTCATACCTCTAGATCCTACATACTAGCTTATTGTTGGCACTTTGTAGCATTGAGCTTTCTAGGTCCATGAGAATCCTTTGATGTTCTCTCAATCATTCCTATATTCTTTACTTTTAGTGTTGAATATTGCTTCTCTCCTTCTAGGATGTATCATTTCTTAGCCATGAATTTTATTTTTCACTTTTATTTGTTTTATTTTGTCACTTTAGGAGTTTCCTTGGCACTCACACATCATTATCAACTTGAGACCTCCTTGAAAGAGGTAGGCTGCCATTGTCTATGATATAGTATTTGGCCTTAGAAAAGGTTGATCACATGCTTGACATGGGTTTTGAACCCAAAATTCGTAAAATTGTCCAAGAAATAGATATGCCTCCACCAGGTAGAAGGCGTGTTCATGCCTTTTCAAAGGCTACTTTTCCGCGAAGGAGACATGGTATGTGAGGCTTACACATTTTTTAATTCATGGAAGGCATATGATGACTTATGTTCGTCTCTTTTATTAGAATATGTAGATGATGGACTGGTAGTTTTTTTCTTACCTCTAGATCCTGCATACTAGCTTATTGTTGGCACTTTGCAGCATTATGCTTTTTAGGTCTATGAGCAACCTTTGATGTGCTCTCAATCTCTCTTGTATTCTTTACTTTTAGTGTTGAGTATTGCCTCTCTCCTTCTAGGATGTACCATTTCTTAGCCATGACTTTTATTTTTCACTTGTATTTCGTTTTCTTTTGTCACTTTAGGAGTTTCCTTGGCACTCACACATCATTATCAACTTGGGACCTTCTTGAAAGGGGCAGGCTATCATTATCTATGATACATTATTTGGCCTTACATGAGGCTGATCGCATGATTGACATGGGTTTTGAACCCAAAATTCGTAAAATTGTCCAAGAAACAGATATGCCTCCACCAGGTAGAAGGCAGACCATGCTCTTCAGTGCTACTTTTTTGAAGGAGATACAAGTAATGTTGAGAATTATTATCTAGTGGTTTGATGAAATCAATTAAACTGTTGTTTTGATTTGTCATGCATATATAGTATATACTATTTTGACATATGGTAATCCACCATTTGCTGTGATAGATATTGAGATATTATAGAGTATGCCCTAGTATTCCAACTCAACCTGTTTTCACTTTGTCAGATCCCCCTTCATCAATCCTATGGTTGAATCATCTATTTTATTTATCCTCATATGTGATCAAAAATCTTACTGGATTCATCTAGGAATTTCTGAACATCACAATCTATTTTTTTGTAGAGGTTGGCTGTGGATTTTCTTTCAAATTACATATTTTTGGTAGTTGGAAGGGCTGGTTCTAGCAGAGATCTGATTGTACAAAGAGTATATTTTGTTCCTGATGCTGATAAACGTAGCCATTTAATGGATCTTATTCATGCTCAGAAAGTTGAAGGTACTCATGGAAAGGTGAGTGTGGTGAAAATTGTAGCAATTACAGTAATAAAGAGCTTCACTTAGATTATTACATCTACCTTGTTGAAAGTCAGAGCTTGAATTTTAATATTATTGAAGTTTGATTTTTTTTCTATGGGAGCAGTTTAGTCTAAAGCAATACTTACTTTAACTTTAAATTCCCTACACGTAATAATTGTTACATGCTAGTGTAATTATAGCTAAATTATTGCATATAAGCACTGCAACAATCTTGTACCTTAGTCTTTGTGGAGACAAAGAGGGGAGTTGATGCATTGGAAGAAAAGTTTTACATTAGGAAATACAACTCTATGTTTGTTGCAGGCCATGAAATGAATGTCTCAGAAGAACAATTGACTCTTTGAGAGCTTAGTAACCCTAGTACAAAAGCCATGTTTATGTTTATGTCATTTGTATACAAGGAATCAAATGTTATGTTCAAAGCATTAACCTTTTGTGCTGCTTCCTTTTTTTTCTCTTTGGTGGCATTTGTAACCATAAAGAAACTGTTTGCATAACTTCAAATTTTTTCTCTCCAAACCATAAAAAAGTCTTTGAAGTCCAAGACATGAGCTTTGATTCCACTTGATGTAATACCATATAAACAAGACAAAGTATGTGAGGCACACAAAAACACTCACAATAGCACTCCTTATTAGTTGCTTTATTTGTCTCTCTTTCCATTAATGGAAAATGGTCCAAAGCACTAAGTAGATAACTCTGCTGTATTTCTATTTTCTTGTGCATGGAGGAAAATATTATTTTTAAGAAGAAACCAAAAACCAGTAATATTTAAAAAAGTAACTGTACTAATATCTACTTGATAAATATGAAGTTTTTAATATTGGCTTTCTACTTATCACAAAAAGAACCCTCATTTATATGATATCACCAAAATCAGACAACTCATTTATATGCTGTCACCAAAATCGGAGGGCATGCTCTTGCATAAAAGTTTCAAACTTTCATCCTTGAGATAGTGATTTATGGATGGAGTATTGAAGTTCTATCTTTATATTAAAAATAATTAGGACTTTGACCTTGAATGATGCAAGTTTTGTTGGTTAGTAGTTTTTGAATTTTTTATAAAGAAACTATTGCACTAGGGATGTCAATCTTTTCCTGATATTAAGTATAGATTTTAGAGGCATTTTCCTTTATTACCAAAATAGACATGGATAAATATAATATCAGAGAGCTAAAATTAACCTGAATATACTTTTGTTTAATATTGTTTTCTTCCAAGGCATTACGTTCCTCAGCTATCTTAAGTCATCTACAGACACAACAAGGACCTTGAAAATCCTCTTATTAATCTGAAGGGATATGTGGTAAGATCCTGTGTAGTTATCTCGAATAGAATGTGCATGGTATCATCAAAATAAAATGATAGTATGATATAGGAGGCAGTAGGGAAATTATATTCTTAAATTGTTATTAAATGGGGAATAACATGGTTCTTGCAGGTGGGAAATGGAGTTAAATATGATTTCCATGATCATGTTGGGATTTTTTAATTTATGTGGTCTCATGGTCTCATATCCGACAACACCTTCTGAATGCTCAACGTTTTCTGTGACTTTTCCTCTCTTCTGCACCCATAAGCTCTTTGTGAAAAGGCATTAGAGTATGCCGATGTGGAAATGGGGGAAATATATCCATACAACATCTACACTCCTCCTTTCTTGAACAATAGTGGAACATATGGAAAAAAATTAAAAAAATGGAAAGTAAGTATATTAGATACAAACATTATATATTCTAGCAAATTAGTATCACGACATGCTTAAATTCTGATAATGTATTTTTTCTATTTGGTAGTTTTTTTTTCCATTTTAACATATCAAAATTAAGAGTGGTATGGTTGATTGAGGCCCTGGTTCTTCAAATTGAGAACATTTTGGTAGAGCATTAAGGTCCACAATTTCCTGCATGGTGAATAAAAATGGCTGGTAATTGCATTGAAGGATGTTAGGTGCTTTTACAATTCAAGGAGAAAGAGATCTTTGTCTGTGTATGTGGGTGGAGTAACACTCATAAAATAAAATGGAAAAAATTGCCATCCCATTTATAATGTTAAAAATAAATCTAAAATCACAACTTAAAAATAAAAAATTAAAAGAAAATAAATAAGCAAAATCCATTTTAAACTTGGATCTTTGTAGCAGGCAATGTGCTTTTATCTTTTTCTTAATCGATCCAAGTTAAGATGAATCTATGGTAATTTAACCCTTACCTCTTCCTGGAAAAACATCTCAGAGCTACTATAATATTATTTCCTCGTTCTCACAGAGCCATTCTTTCTTGGCAGTCATGGAGGCATCTATTTGGGAGATATGATCCCTGCACTGAAAAATATTCCAAAATTTACTTCAATCTACCTAAGGTACAAAAGGCTCTTCACACGAATGTCACGGGAATTACTTATGAGTGGATGTCTTGCAGGTTTGTAGTCTTATTATTGAAATGGTAATGTATTTTTTATTTTGTACTACTGCTTTTCTGTTATCTATAAAATGGCATCCATTCACCAATCTGGTCTGTTTGGTTTTCTATATATAGTGATGCAGTTGGTGAAAATTGGGAAGACTCTCCTAGATCTGTGCTGGAAATCTACCGAGAGCTCATAAAGGCTGGACTACGCATTTGGATGTTCAGGTCACAACTCATTATGCATGTCATTTCTTTAATCAGAACATGGAACAATAAACTTCTTGTTGGCATTTTGCTTTTTTCTTCTATCATAAGTCTGTTGTAGAAAATATGATCTTGTTGTTTGTTGGTTTTCAGTGGAGATATAGATGTAGTGATTCTTGTAACATCGACCAGGAATTCTATAAATGCTCTTAAGATTTGCATGCTTACTCACTAGCATCCTTGGTATGACAATGGGTAGGTGAGTCATCTTTCTCTTATCTCTAAAAACATGAAAATGCAATGGTTGCCTGTAGGGAAATGAATTTGTTATGATGCTCACCATTGTTCTATTTCTAATAGGAATGAGAAATAGAAATTGGCAGTGTGCAATGATGGTAGAGATAACTCTTGAATTTCAATAGTAGCTTTGTTTCAACAGAAGCTTCGTTCATATCAGTATGAATGTTGATAGTTTTCTGTGATGCTCAAGTGGGAGGATGGAATCAAGTATATGAAGGGCTGGCATTTGTGACAATTAGAGGAGTAGGCCATGAGGTTCCATTGCATGAACCTGAAAATGCCTTCACACTCATCAAGTCATTCTTAGAAGGAAAATTGATGCCAGTCTCCACAAACCTTGTAGATAATTTATAGTGATTATTAAAGCCAGAGAATATTTTAGCACCTATTTCTAAATTAATTTCATGCATTAGGAGATATCCTAGCATCATTACATTCATATATTACGAGAAATCCTAGCACCTAATATTTCTAAATTCATTTCATTCATATATTAGATTACGAGGGGGTTATGAAATCAAGGTGCTTGTAGAAAAACAACAATTCAACATTGAATATGCCATCCATATCATGAATTGTCCATGATGTAGAAGTCCATCTTTATTATTATTACTTTGTATATTGAAATTGTTATTGTTACTGTGTATATTGAAATTTTCATAAACAATAGTGATATCATATGTAAATATGCAATGCAAGGAAGACCATGCATTTGTAAACAACATATGGACTACTCAGGCTCATGACAGTCTTGATGACTAAGTTCTTTCATTTTTGAATTTTAAAGGTTTAGTTGAAAATGTATATTTTATGATAAAGTATGTTGTGGTATATGTGGTTTCATTTGAAGGTTATAGCAGTATTAGTCTGAATACCAATGCTACCATATGTAAATATGAAATGCAAGGAATACCATGCATTTGTAAACATCATATGAGCTTCTTAGGCTCATGATAGTCTTGATGACTAAGTTCTTTCATTTCTGAATTTTAAAGGTTTAGTTGAAAATGTATATTTTATGATAAAGTATGTTGTGGTATATGTGGTTTCATTTGAAGGTTATAGCAGTAGTAGTCTGAAGACCAATTCTATCATATGTAAATATGCAATGAAAGAAAGACCACGCATTTGTAAATAGCATATGAACTGCTTAGGCTCATGACAGTCTTGATGACTAAGTTCTTTCGTTTCTGAATTTTAAAGGTCTAGTTGAAAATGTATATTTTATGATAAAGTGTGTTGTGGTATATGTGGTTTCATTTGAAGGTTATAGCAGTAGTAGTCTGAATCTTCTTCATATCTTACATATTACGAACCACATATCTTCATATCTTCATGTCTGAATCGGTAATACGACGTTAGTTTTTTTTTTTTTTTTAATAAATATTTTCTTTCCGTCGGAAGACTAACGTTTATTTCCGTTGGTATTACGATGTTAAATTTTAAAAACAAAAAACTTGTTTCCATCGGTAGTCCGATGATTTTTTCTGTCGGTATTACGATGTTAGGTTTTAAAAAACAATCTATGGCCGTCGTTATTATGACGTTAGGTTTTAAAAAAAAAATTATGGCCGTCGGTATTACGACGTTAGGTTTTAAAAAAAAAATTATGGTCATCGGTATTACCACATTACATTTTTTAAAAAATATTTTCCTTTCGTCAGAAGAGTGACGCTTTCTTCTGTTGCTATTATGACGTTAGGTTTAAAAAAAAAAAAAATGGCCACCAGTATTAAGAAATTATGTTTTTTTTTAAATATTTTCCTTTCGTCGGAAGAGCGACGCCATAAACGTCGGCATTACGAAGACCCAAAATATATTACGACATTCTGTTTATTTTTTTAAATATTTTCATTTCATCAGAATAGCGACACATTGTGTAATGTTGGAATAGAAACTCATCATGAAATGTCAAAATAGCGACGCATCGTGCAACGTCGGAATTGTGATGACCTCAAAAAACATCGGAAATACCATCGCTCTACCGATGAAAAGTCAAGTGTCAGAAGTTCGACTCTAGGAGAAACCACGTTTTTCCGCACCTCAAAACATCTCTCTTGGGACGCCTATGTGTTGCAAGAGAGACATTTCGGCCATCGGAATTTTTGGCAAATGTGCTAGTGTGTGATACCGTGAACATATGGTGTTGTGCGCATGTTGGATATCGGTGTTGTGTACATAAGGTGCTTTGTGCATGTTTCATATGCGGTGTTGTGTACATATGGTGTGGTGTGCATGTTGTACATATGGTGCTATGTACATGTTGTATTGTGTGTATGATTTTACATGTAGTGCTATGTGCATGTGGTGCCGTGTACATGTCATGCATGTGGTGCTATGTACATGTGGTGTTGTGTACACATTGTTCAGGTGATTCTATGTACATGTGGTGTTGTGTACACGTTTTTCAGGTGATGTTGTGTACAGGTGATGTTGTGTACATGTTTTGCAGGTGGTGTTGTGTACAAATGGTACTGCGTACATGTTGTACAAGTGGTACTATTTTACATGTGGTATTTACTGCATATCATACATGTTGTGTTGGGCACATGTGGAATTGTGTGCATGTTTTCCATGTTGTTGTCTGCACATGCATTACGTAGTCATGGTATCATGACATGTGTATTCATTATGTTGTACTTTGTGTATGTATATGTATGGTGTTGTACACCAGATGTAGGTGTATGCATTGTGTTGTGTTGTACACTGGGTGTAAGTGTATGTGTTGTATGCCAGGTGTAGCTCCTTTTATTGTATGGTGTTGTATGCCATGTGTGGTTTGTGTGGTTGTATGGGTGTGATTCCCACTATGTGTATGTGTACATGGTTGAAGAGAAGGCATTGGGTGCTTGTCGAGTGTGGAAACCGATCTAGTGTATGTACAAAAAGAACAAAGGCAGAAGTTATAAGGACCGATAAAGGATAAGTATCAATATTTTATTTTAGTTTTATTATGCATGTGATCTATGATTCTAACTTATGATGGTTACATGTAATTTATGATTTTGGTTTATGATGGCTGCATGAAATTCTTGATTTTGAACTATGACAGTTGTGTTTGGAGCTAACGAGATGTGATATTTTTATACATGATGATTTGATCAAACAACTAGTTTGAATTATTGTGACATGAATTGAATAGGATTACAAACATACCTTTTTAATGAGCTACCAATGAGGTATGATGTGAATTTATTTTAAATATAATGGGAATTATGTGCTTGGTACAGGAAAACATGCAAATTCCTAGTTGGGTGGTTGAAACTGATTGCAAGAATTAGTAGAACAACAAAAGTAATTGGAACAAGTAGTAATATGGTGCTAAAGCCCTTCAAGAGCAAGGCCATTATGGGACATTGGTACCCAATAGTGTCAATTGATTTCCATGAGCATGCTATGAATGGTATGATAATTTTAAGACAAGGATATGCCTTTGATTTTGGACCTTATGATGTGAGAAAACCTTGCCAAGGGAGTGGTAGCCCAAGGGACTGTGTAGCTGAGAAGGGGATGCTTGCAAAATTTGGAAGGTGTGTGAATACATGGAAGGGGGTGGTCGGATTTCCCAAGGGACTGTGTAGGAGAGAAGGGAAGGTCAGGGATGGACTTGTTTTGGTCATTAGCATTTCCAGATGGAATCAAATGCACATTGGGAGTGCAACCTAAAATAATAAGTCGATAATTGTTCACTGAGAGGAGAAGTGGTGCAAGATTGTAGTGCTAGACATTGGATGTAGCTTTGAATTTTGCAATGGATTATGGACTTCCTAGGTGTTAATAATTTACTCCAAAGAGATCAATTATTTACCAATATTTACCAAGATGAACAATAACCAACAACAATCATAAACCATAAACACAAATGTTTATCCTGGAAAACCTAAAATCTAGGTAAAAACCCAACCCAATGAAATTTTATTAGCCTTGGCCAAAACCCTGGCCAACCTATCCAAGCGAGCCTTCACCACTCACTTCCCTGGCCTATCTTATAATGAAGTATTCCTGGACTTTTATAGGCTCCATTACATGCAATACCATGGGAAAAAATCCATGGGTACATAATACCACATGCCCCAAAACCACATTGTTTAACTTGGTCAACTTTGACTCTATCCCCGAGTCAAATTTATGTAACATTCCCCCCTTAAACTTGAATTGGGGTTCCTTGAATAAATCCAACCAATCTTTCCAAGTGAGTCAACCCCGCTCACTTTGACCCTTACTCACCTCAAATTTTATACTTGGAGTATCAATTAACTTGAAATCCCCCCTATCACCTAGGTCTAACCCATAATTTACCAGTGATTACCTAGGGGTACGCATGCCATACCAGGTCTTACAACTATATGCTGATTTACATATAAAAAGTTGAATTCATTATAATAATAATTAATTTTCTTTTTTCTTTTCTTTTTACCCTTTTTGTTGTCTTTGTATGACAATCCTCTCACCTTCATATTGATTTCAATTCAATCAGCTATAATCGATGCTTGAATTTTCTTTCCACTTTGGTGGCTCCCCATGCCATGCCATCACCATGGTGTCTAATCGCTTAAACACATCCTCCAACTTCTCCTCAATGAGGGACTACTGCTTCTACCATAGCCTGTGACTCTGAATTTATCAAGGCACCCCAACGCCCCATAACATGCATCTTATCTAACAATTTTTTTTCTCCTCACTAAACCCATGTGTGATTTCCAGATTCATTGTCATTGCCAACTACCTTCCATGGCCTTAGCGGACCCCCTCTTAGCCATTAAAAATCCATGCTACAAGTTTTATCCACAACTAGTGGAGGGAAATCACCTTCATCATTGACCGATAACCCTCTAATTCATTCACGGTCGCTACAAATGTTTCTCTGTGCAGCACCAGATCAAACTTCCTCTCCATCATTCTAGTGTGAGCCAGACTTGAGTTATTTATTTGACAATATTTTCATATTTTTCCTTTTCTTTTCTTAGCACCAGCCAATGCCAAACACTAAGGCCCACCTACCTTCTTTACAATGCCAATATTTGTTTGCAGATAATGAATATCACCTAAGAAGAGTTAGAGAACTCCTCATCTAGCTCCAGTGATGGAACGACAGCCAAATGACCCTTCTCCACCTCTGCAGGAACCGAGATGTCTATCTTTACGTGAAATTTTATTCTCTCTCAGATCGCAAATACCACTCACTACCTCTCTCTCCCATTGTTTTTTTTCATGCACAACTCACATCCATGCCCCATGTCTTCCTTTTACACCCGTACTTGCACATCTGCCAGCGATTCATGCCCCACAACATCCTTGCTCACATTTCTAGGAGAAACAGACATCGGAATCGAGCCTAGCATAATTTTCTTCCTACCTATGATTCAACTCACAAGATAGGTGTATCAGTTTTCTTGGGTCTTGACATTCCTCCTAATCCAGGTCCATTGGTCATTTTCTTCCTGCTACCCATTTGCTAGCCTATGCCCTCAATAACCATCTGATGCACTTGTATATCCTCCTAATCCTGTTGCCACACTACCACACAACTATATATGTTGCCTATATTTTTCCAGCCATGCCTATGTTATAATTATATCTTCTTTCCTTCCTGGTTAAGGCTACTCCTTCACGGGTCATGGATCTCACCAAGTAGTGAATTCTGTCTTGTCACTTTCACTTGGGTCGATATCCTTGGTAGAAGCCTGCTCTTCTCCTTCAAAAGGTTCTCGATCAAAGATGTGATAGAAATCCTTTCCCATTGCGTCTCCTAGTTTCAGATTATATCTGCAAACAATCTGGATTAATCTCATCAGGCCCTATAAAATCTCGGCAATAGAGGCATCCCTTTGAAGCCAAAATCATTGTAATACCAATTGTTAATAATTTACTACAGAGAGATAAATTATTTACCGATATGTACTGAGAGTAAAAATCACCAGCAACAATCATAAAACATAAGCACAAATTTTTATCCAGGAAAACCCCAAATCCAGGGAAAAACCCAACCCATTGAAATGTCATTAGCCTTTACCAAAACCTTGTCCAAACCGACTAAGTGAGACTTCACCGCTCATCTCCCTAGCCTATCTTACAATGAAGTCTTCTTGGCCTTTTATAATCTCCATTACATGAAATACCATGGGCATAAATCCATGGGTACAAAATACCACGTGCCTAGAAACCACATTATTTAACCTGGTCAACTTTGACTCTATCCCGAGTCAAATTTACCTAACACTAGGAATGAGGTGGATCTTGGTATTACTTTGTGGGTGGAGGTGTGAGCCTCTAGATTCCCTGGTTGCAGATGCATGAATCATATCCTTTTATTTGTTGGTTTAGCAAGTGTGCATATGTGGATATGTGTATATTATTGTAAATACTATATCGAGCTAGATTTATAAAGATCCATAAATAGTAGGGTTATTTGATGGTTGAACCAAATGTTCATGAGTGTATATGTGGTTGTTATTGTAAATATCATAATGATTTGTGTTATAAAGCTCCATTAAATGGTATGATTGTCATTTTTTCAATAATGGTCATTATAAATACTGCAATGAGATGTGTTATAAAGCTCCATAGGCAGTATGTTTTGGTTTTAAATGCTTTATTGGTTTATAGGTGTCATTGAATACCAAGTAAGGTGTTCCCCCAAGGGGGAGGGCTCTGTAACAACCCTAGTCAAAAATTTATAAGATCAAGGTCATGGGACACATTTTCCAAGATGAATGTTGGGCCAAAATATCCTAGTGGGTGTTCATTTGGTTTATTATGGCTAAGGAAATTGGCAAAGGAAATTGAAAAGGCTTTGGAAAGGAATGAGCCATTAATTTATTTACGAAAATAATGGAATTAGTATAAAAGGAAGGTGAAAGGTCACAGGTTGCATGTGAGGAGGAATTTGAAGGTAAATAATGGAAAATGAAGAAAATAGGGGTCACATTTATAAAATGGATTTTGAGGATCAGTTGGCAAAATTTGTCACTTTAGTTTTTGGAGGTCACATTCTCTCTCTCTCATACTCTTGGACGCTTATATTTTTCTTGGAGAACCCTTGGAGGAGTGTGGCATACTTTGGATTTGGAGAAATAACGCAAAGGAAAATATAGAAAGTGTAAGAGGACATCGGGAGCAACAACTACAACTGGATTTCTTTGCAAATATTGAGTTTCATGTATGGTTCCTTTCTAGTTTTGGCATGCTTTACACATGCATGTGGTTTCTTTGTTATGGTATGGCATTGGCATGGATGATTTCCTGGATTGATATTGGTTTTCCTTAGACTTTCCATTTCCTAGATAACCATGGTGTTGTGGGTGTATTTCCTTTAGTTTTCTGGTTGGTTCTCACGTTCCTTATGGTTGTGGGTTGAGTTATTAGTTCCTAGAGCCTTGGTTGGAAAAACACTCTAGAGCCCTGTAACAAATTGGGTTGAGTTACTAGTATTGGATCATTGGTTGGAAAAATGCTCTGAGCCCTTGGTGGTTTGAGTTACTAGTCCTATAACCTTGGCTAGAAAAATTCTTTGGATCCTCGCAACAGCTATCGATTGAGTTACTAGTCCTGAAGCCTTGGATAGAGACCTGTCTAGTGATGGAT
The DNA here is from genome assembly GCA_034641835.2 of Pinus albicaulis. Lineage (NCBI taxonomy): Eukaryota > Viridiplantae > Streptophyta > Pinopsida > Pinales > Pinaceae > Pinus > Pinus albicaulis. The sequence goes on from JAXQQM020068553.1 coordinate 39,441, forward strand.
AGTTATGTCTGACCATGAGGTGGAATCACTAGTTGAGGGTTGAGGTGGTTTTTCCTATGGAAACCTTGGTTTGGTTTTGTTGTATTTTTTCATGAGATCCCACTTTCAGGCTTGGAATATGGCATGGGGGTGATTGGTTGAATAAATATTTGGTTCAACCAATCTATGGTTGGGTGGAATGTGGAAGTCTCGAATCTAGTTGGAATTTGCATTCATTATTAAGATATTCATATACTTCATATTTTATGGGTAAATATAATTGTTTATATGTGGTTTATATGGTTTTTATATCCTTGATATTTCTATTGTTTATATGTTGGTTATGAGTGAGTTTTATGGAAATGACAATGTATGGATCTCATCATGTTTTGGTTAATCAATGAATGCACAATGAATATATGGCTTCACATATGGTAATGCAGTTATTGTGATGAGGCATCAATGATTCTTAGTGATTCTCAAATAAGTATGAGACCCCTATGCTTAGATGTGTTGGTTAAACCTGTAGAGTGCATATTTGTGACATGTTTGGTGAAATGTTTGTTATGTATAGTCGGGGTCTATTCAAGTCCTTTTTCAAGTTTTTGCATTTGTATCATCGTTTCAATGTTATTTTCCATTTTTGGAAGTTTCATGGAGTTCTGGGCAATGGGATGAGTCCTAGCCCTGAAAAATTGGCATAGAATCCAGAGTCGCTGGCACACAAATACCTGGAAAAGTCCCCAATCGCAATAATTCCTTGTTGTAGGAGCACCTAGAGGGTCACATTCGCATGCATTCCCATGTCAAGGGAGAGAATGAGGCTTTAATGCATCAAAATGTTAGTTTGTCTTAGGGGTCGGTCACTTGGATGGTTCTTGCATGAATCCCTATGTCATGTTAGAGAGAGAAAATTTCCCAAACTTTTCTTTTCAAGAGTTAAGTGGGCCAAGGGTGAGAGGAGATCCTTACGAGGATAAGATGCTGAAATTCCGTCATTTCCAATATTTTTGAGTTTGAAACACTTTCAGTCATTGTACATACCATTGTTTGAAATATTGAAAAAATAGAAAAAGTCAAAAACAGTAAAAGATAGGAAAGTCAAAAACAGTAAAAAGCAGAAAAGAGGGCAAGTGAAGATAGAACAAAGGCCCCATGTTCCAAAAAACAGTCTTTCAGAAAGCGAGCAAGTCTAAATGCCGCTACTAGTGCTCCAATGTCTTGTTCAACTATCTAGCCTAATCATAGCTGAGCATGTTTAAATTTATTTGCTGATAAGTTAGTGAGTGCCAAGATAGTCAACATTGTGTAAGATTGACTTATCACAGAGCTTAGATTAGGGAGAGATTCTGGTTCCACATGCCTAAAACAGAACCAAAGAGAGAAGCGAGGGATGAAAAACACATCGTACATCTTAGCCCCGCTTGTCTAGTTTCCTTTGTTGCAGAATAACATTTGTGTGCAGCTTGTCTTTATGCCGCAAATGCATGACAAATCAGACTGCCTAATCCTGATTTGATCATTTTTGAATTTCATGTTGTAGATTAGAGAATGAAATCCTGTCAAACCGCTTAATCTTGACAGTCGATCTAGTTTTAGGTAGAAAAATGAAGGAGTTCATCAGCTTAATCTGAACTCCCGGCAGATATAAGAGTAGAAATAGATAGTTTCATTTTGCAAAAAGAAAAATATGCATTGTCAAAAGGCTGCTAGTTCAAATGTGCCAAAGAGAAGAAAAAATGTTAGGAAAGATAGTGGGGTAGGTAGAAGTATCATTGATGTTAACCATGTTGTCACTTTTCAGAAATAACATCAAGAGAAGGGTAAATTTTGCGCCAATGGATAAGGCACTGGTCTTCATAAGCCAAAAATCTGAATTCTGGACACCTCCTGACGAGGAGCTGCCCTCCCCAAATGGAGCCACTGTTAGCCATCAGTATTTTTTACATGTTAGTGATGACTATATCTACAGCTGAGTTTTCTTGAAACTGATTTCCTTATGTCAATATGTCATCAAGAAAACCCTCCTAAAACTTTTTTCACCTTTCTACCTTTTCAGTTCGCCCATGTCGAAATCAAAACCTCATTATCACAATCCTATCTAGCTTCAGCCTTGTTGGTCTGCCCATCAGCTTTAAAAAGCAAATCCACATCTGTTTCAAAAAGTCTCCCCTATGTTAGGAAGCGGCGTTTTAAGACATTTCACCCTTGGCAATCCTCAAAAAGCCAAAAAGCCTCCATCTGCAACAGACCTTCCATGACTGACCTCTTACTTTGCAAATGAAATTGACAAACAGCCCTAAGTCGCGCCACTCACATCCCCTAGATCTCAGCGCTGCATAAAATCCAATCTCAAGCTGACTATTAGGTTTTTCACAGTGTTCTATGGTTCTATGGTTCTACAAAGACAGGAAATGTATTTCATCTCATGGAGTAAATGTTTGAGTTTACAGTTAGAGGAACAGCTGCTTCTAAATGTAATTTGAGCCTGAGATGAAGCTGCAAAACAAAAGTCACTCATCAGGACCTTACAGCTCTTTCCAGCATGAAAATCACAGTAAGAAAAGGTCACCACTGTCTCAGCAAACTGGTAAATTATCAAGGCCCAGAACCTCCTTCATTTACAAGCAGAGGGTTAGGACGCCTCCTTCATCCATAAGCAGAGGGCACGGGCCAATATTGACTTAGATGATTGCAAAGATCCAGGTTTGACTTGAACTGAAACAAATGAAACAGGGACTCCAGGTTTTATGAATGTGACTGATGATCATAACAGGAATATAGTGGAAATATGCTAGCTCAAAGGAAAGGGGAGTTTGGTCTGATAAAGGAGCTCATTTCAAACTTGCAAATCATGTGAATTGTTGAAGCTTTAGAAATCATGTCATCAGTAAACATTCCAATCTTAAGTAGCCTGTTTTGTCCAAGATCAAATGGAATAGATGCTGTTAACCAATGCCATTACACAGGCAGGAGGAAAGTCCTTGGTTTTTCAAAAAGCACTGACCTTCCTAGTCACAAAGATTTTTGTCAAGTAACCTGTCATGAGATGACCAAGCCAAATGATAAATATCTCAGTCATCCTTAGAACAGTGCAGAGGAACAGTGTCACTGTGGCTAGGGTTTCTTCTGAAATACAGTGATGCTTGCAAGTAAAGATGCCAAGATTGATGTTGTTCAAGTGGTTCACTTACCACCACATTCAGAGAAAGGTTGTATCAAACATAATTGTCAAAAAGCCTTCAGATACCTTACCTGATGAAGAGCCTCCTCCATATATGAGCAGATGGCCAAAGCCTTGGACATGGTTGAAGACTGATTAGTCAGAAAGATGCAGTGGGAAGATGCAAAGGGAGAGAGAAAAGGTCTTTTACATAGGTAAAAGCTGGTGGTTATGCTTCAAAATGCATCGCCCATAGTAAAATATCTATCAAAATACACATCATAATGGACTGGGAACATTATGATTATATATGCTATTGATGTCAAAAAGGGGCAGTTTCCTTAAGGGAAGGAATAAAAAAACAATGCACAGTCACATGCCCAAAGTCCAGAAGGCGCTTTTCAAGAAAGCGGAGAATTATGATTTAAAGGGAAATAGCCAAAGGATAGCACCAACGTTGTTAAAAACAATAGCAGAGATAATATAGATATGCTTGGGTTATTTTTCAAAGTTTAAAGGCTCGGAGTCAGAGTAAATATTTGGGTTTATATATTAAAATGACAAACCCACTGTTTTAAGACAAAACAGAGTCAAAAGAAACCAAAATTCATTTCCCAAAGTTTGAGACCGTTACAGGCTTGTTTTGAATTGATATAAAGGAATGAAGTTGAGGGAGAATATCGGTAATTTCAAAACTAAAATCACCCCCGTGCCTCCCTAGCACCGAGACAAAGAGAATCTGGTCGGAAATTCACAAGTTTGCCCTAGAAAAAACTGCGCGACGTGCCTGAGTTCTGGCGCGACGTGCCTGGGCAGAAATTTACAAAGGCCACCTTCGTCGGCGCGACGTGCCTGTACGTTGGCGCGACGCGCCTGTACAAGGCCGCCCGACCGCCCGGCAGATCGACCCGACAGGCCCGACAAAGGTTTTTCTGCGCGACGTGTTTTCTTCAAGGAGTGCCACGCCAGTGTTGGAGGGTTCCGGTGCATTTCAAGCTTCCTCCAAAGGATTTCTCCTCAAGAATTCAACAGGTACTTCGCCTCCTACCTCGAAAATCTCGAAAAATCAAGTTTAAAACCTGTGTGCCGTGGTTTGAAACTATGCATTGTTAAAAAGGCCTTGACCATTTTTGAAAAATAGAAACTGTCCTCACAGTCTCCCACACATTGCCACATTGTCAGAACAGTGAAATGCAACCAGTGGAAGGAATCATGACATTTTTTCTTTGAAAAGGAAAGCTCACACAGTTTCAACCTAAAGGTTTGTGGTCCTCTAAAAAAAAAACTCTGTCATTATTACCCCAAACATGTGTGTTGACATTCTTAGCATATGTGTGGTGATTTGCTTGATATACAAACAGTGAAAAGAGGGCACACTTGCACAGGACAGAATTGTTAGATGTTTGAAAGCCTCCTTGAAAAAGGAGTTTTTGTGTTTAGGTTGACATCAAAGACTTTAAAAACAGAGTAATCAGTGGCATTTTCTCACAGCATACTACTTAAGCAGATTGCCTTTCATTCACTGTATTCTCCCACTGTGAATTTGTTAACAAAGAGTTTCCAAAGGTGAACAACATATTGAAGGACAGAGGTTGTTGGTGGTTAAATTTTGACATTGAAGGCAGAGGTACAAAAGTGGTGTTTGATTTCTTAAAACTTCACAAGTGAAAGGGGCCATTTTCTAAAAGAGCAGAGTTGTTAGTGTTTAAAGTTAATATTGGAAACAGGGGTATAGATGTGTTGGTGGATCTCTTAAACTCACAAGCAAAGAGGTGGTTTTCTTAAAAGCACTATGCATTGATTTTACACCTAAAACTAGGTCTGCCTTTTCCTTGCACTATATTGTATTATTCTGAAGATTTGTTGACAGAGAGTTTCCAAAGGTGACAGCACATTAAAAGGGTAGAGTTTGTTGATGAGAAGTTAAACATTGGAGGCAGAGGTACTAAAAAGCAGGGTTTTAATATTGAATATTGGTCTTATAGATGCAAAATGCAAAGGTTGGTTGATCTCTAGCAAACTCACCAGGAGGAATGATTTCTTAACACTACATACAGGAATTTCATACAACATATTGTCTCATCTTTATTGATGGTTTCCTACTGAGAACTTTGCCTTGCTAAAATGCATCCAGAGTTGAAAGGTTGTTTTTAATGAGTGCAGAGGTGGCTTATTCCAAGAAACATTGTTGCATTTTATTCAACACCACAGGGTCCATATCTGTCCAAACAGTGTAGTGGCCAGTTTCAATCCAGCAGAACATTTTTCATACAGTGAAGGCAGTTTGCCTCTTCCAAAGTTTGGTCAAAGTCAGAATGCCTCCAAAGCGAGATCACAAGAGCGGTCCACATAAGAGATATGAGCCTATCTCCATAGAAGAAATCAATGCTCACCCATCGGTGCTTTTCAATTTCCATGAAGTAGGCTGTCTTGATTTCTGCCAGAGGATAGAAGAAGTCAAGAGTTTTTCGCCACTTACACATTTGTGCGCTTTGAGATTCAAGGACAAACACTTCCAGTTAGCGGGTCTTGATTTCAAAATCTCCTCAAGGTATGTATCCAAGGCTACCAAGATCCCGTATCATGGTGAAAAGTGGTTTAAACAAGCTCATCTTGATCTAGAGGATTATAAACCTTTCATCAAACCTGAACATAGGGAAACCATCACTGCTATTTTCCCTTTTTCCTATCTTCTTGACAGTTATGCTCTGCTGATGAAAGCCATAATGAGATATTTCACTTGTGAAGAGAGGTTTAACCAAATTTATGCCTATCATGTCCGCTTGTTGATGCATTTTACCAGAAGCAGGCAATTAAACCTTCCATACTTTTTGTCCAAAAGCATAGAGAAAATGGCTTCTACTGTCCAAAAGAAAGCTCCACCTCAGCAAATCCCATCTCTCTTTCATCATTCCTTGATCAAGATTATCTTCTTACACCAGCTGGAGAAAAAATGGGTTTCATGGGATTCATTCATTAGCCATGCAGATTTCGCCACTGTCCCTCCTGTTCATGTGTCTCCTACTCAGCCTGTCCATCGCCCAGTGCCTTTATCTAGTAGGCCTACCCCTAAAAAACTCAAGATGACCATTGGGCAGCCAAGTGAACAGGGAGAAGGAGAGGGCAGTGAACCACAGGGAGAAAAAGAAGGCAGTGAGCAGCAGCAGCCAGATTTTGAGGGACAGCAGCAGTTGGAGATTAGTGAGCAGCAGCAGCCAGAGTTTGAAGATCAACAGCAGACATAAATTGAAGAGCAGCAGGTTGAGCAAACAATTAAAGCACCTTTTGAGCCACAAGCTAGACAGGATGTTGAGGAAGGACAGCAAGCTGAAGCTGCCTCCTTGACAGTGACCAAAACTGTTCCTAAAAAGGGGAAATTGACCAAAAGGACCACTTCTAGCTTGCCAAGGAGAAAAAGCACCAGATTAGCTTTCAAAGGCAAAAGTAAAATTGGAGAAAGTGCAAAGCATGGAGGTGAATTAGCTATTATCCCTATCCAAAGTGATGATAGTGACAATGAGGCCCGCCTCCTTGAAAATCTCCTCATTCACAAAGAAGGGAAAATTGAGGTGTTACAAGAAGATCTTCAAAGGGCGAGGAATTTCAACCGCTTCTTGGAGGTTGAAAACAAACAAATGAAGTATCATGCAGCCATTCATGAGGCAAGGGCGATCAAGTATAAGAAAGTGGCAGAAAAGGCGCAAGTAAGAATTGAAGAGCTCATTGGCGAGTTTGATGATGAAGAGGAGGAAGACCAGCCTAGGCGAAAGGGGCCTAGGACCATCGGGCTTAGAAGAGCCTTGGAGAAACAGAGAGCAGAAGAACAAGCTCAATTCGAAGCCTTTCCTCTCACTGCCCTCTTTGAGCAGGAAATTGAGGAAAACAAGGAAGCATGGCTTGAAAGAGCTAACAAGCATTTGGAATTAAAGCTTGAGAAGGAAAATAGGGATCTTGAGCTGCAGAGAAAAAGGACTCTTCACTTTCAGAAGCTAAATCAGTTTGCCAGGCGAAAATTAAAGGTAGCACAAGAGAAATTGAAGAAATTGAAGGAGAGGCGCCTAGCACGGAAGGAAGCAAAAAGCATATCAGCCCTTGATATTTTGGCTTCAGCTTTGGAGCATGTTTCTATGGACCCTTGAGGGTCATGCATGCCAATTTTGAGCCTGTTTCGGCAACTTTTTGTTTTTTGGCATTTTTGGGTTTTTGGCCAAAAACTCATAAATTCGCCATGTCAGTTTGATGAGTTTTCAAGGGAGGAGGATGATACCGATGGATGCCATAATTCCATGAGTAGTTCTCCAGCGATTTTCAGGGCATTTGAAGATCATTCGCCCCCTCAAATTGGCGAAAAACAGCCTCATTTTGCACATTCTGCCCGCCATATCAGCAGCCTGCTATTTTCTGGGTTTTTGCACACAGGTACAGTTTTGAGGGACTTTCAGAGATCAGATTGAGGTGATTCCACTTGCGTTGGAAAGAAGACACAGAGAGCTTTCCAACGAGCCATCATGAGCCTCATTCTGACACCGGGAAGGCTGCCATTTGCCTTCAACAAGTCAGGGGACCTTTTTCAGGCATAAATATGAAGTATTTTTGTAATTTTTGAACTCCAAAAATCTGATTTTCCCAAATGTGCGTTAAGCTATTTTTATCATGGGGAAATCATGTAAAGTCAATATAATTTCTGTTTTTAGCAGTTTTTTAGATATTTTATGGGATATTTTGTGCCTTGGGCTTTGCAAAGCCTCAAGGACAAGTTTAGATATTTTGACTTGGCCAATGGGATAGCTAGTTGCTCCATGAGGTTTTCCTCCCTCTAGCCTATTTATCCCATGGTTCTCATTGTAAATCGGAGGCTGAACTTGAGAGAAGAATTAATGCATTGGTCATATGAGCTTTGAAGAATACACTTGAGTTATGATTTTTGGACTGCCTCTTGGATGCTTTTGAGGAATGGTGAAGGCTTGTTGATGGATTCCTTGTCATGGTAGAATGGTATATTGCTTCTTAATGTGTTTTGTCTTCTAGTTCTCATTCATATTACATATTTCTTGCTGCTATAGATCAGTAGAGATTGATTTTGAGATATGCCCATGGAGGCACCTCAAAATCCCTGAATCTTCATAGCTTGATGTTTTCTTCTCCCTTAGTTATGCTAAAGAATTCTTAGCTGCTCTTTAGTAACCTAAGGTATTGTTGCTAAGTTTTATTCATCGGTTCTATGTATGTTAAGTAGGATGTATGGTTTTCCCTACCTACCTACAAGCTGCCCATAGTTCTGTCCATAAAACTTTCTCTTTGACTGATTTGTTGATCATCTTGTTGAACCAAGGAGGCCTAGTCCAGATCTAGCCCTTTGCCTAAAACTATGAAAACTTATTTGTCCAAGTGCCCAATGACTTAGAGACTATGTTTAGGCGTTCCGGCATAGTTTATGAGTTGTTAGTTTGTCTTATATGTTTTCCCCAAAGTCTGATAGCCATTTCCCGAAGTTAGAGGGTCTTATACCTCTATGTATGGCTGGAATGTTTGATTTCTATGTGTTAATTAGCTTATAGTTATACTCAGCATGATTAATGGTTTGCTATTACATGTTTATTGTCTGCTATTAACTAGTTACACTTGAAATCCCTTGTCTTTCACCAACTTGTTGTCCACTTAATCCATTTTGCCCAGAGATCCCTTCTACCGTGAATCAAATCGGCCCTACAGCAGCTTTACATCATCACTTCATAGCTTCCTTGACCTGTTTGACCCCATAGCCCAATTTATCTACATCTTGTTATCCAATTTATGTATTTGATCAGTTTCATTCCTCACAAACTTAAAAAACCAAAAAACTAAAAACATACTTCATAACTAGCCTAATATCAAAACACCGCAAGTAAACACACCGACATCTTTTACACATATAGAGAGAGCCCTCTCTGAGTCCAGGAAGGCTAGGTCCTTGGGCTCCAAAGCTTGGTTTGATGTTACATCGCCATTTGGCTAGCCAATCGGCCAAATCAATTATGATCTCAACATATCCTTCCAAACATTTTTTCACTATCTCAGTTTTCCAATCAGATTTAGGATGATAAGATGATCTATGAGCAAATTGAATACCAAGACAAGAAAACAATTCCATCCAAATATTTCCAGTGAAAATGGGATCTTTGTCACTTACAATAATTTTTAAGTCATTGATCTATCTTTTCTTCTATTCTGTGAGTAGGTTGCATAACATTTGGTATTAGAGAAATTTATAGTTCCTCCATTTGCATCCATCACTTGACACTCTGGTGCTGGATATAGGAATCAACTAAATTCCTTGGCTATCTTACATGGAATAAAATTATGGGTATTGCCTGAATCAATAAACACTATTACCTTTTATTTCTTTATATATCCTTCTATCTTAAGGATTTGAGGAGTGGTAATTACTGCTAATGCATTAAAATATATGGTCAGATTCATTTATTCTTTCTTTAGGGCTGGTTCCTGGTGTATATCCTCCTCTTTTGATGTTTCTTGTTCCTTTTATTCCTCCACTTCACAATATATGTAAACTAATTTCTTCTCAGCAAACTTATGACCTTTAGTGTATTTTCTATCACGATTGTAACAAAGTTGTTATACTATTTTTTACTCCAATTGTTGTGGTGTCAACCTTGTGGGTTGTGGAAGTCTAGGAGCAACATCACTTTCATATTTATATTTCCAAGTGGTAGAATTCCTTTTTTCTATAGTTTTTCTATCAACTTTTATTACCACCCTGAATGCCTTCTCCCATTAATCAGGTTCCCAAAGGAAAACCTCATGTTGGATGTTATCCTTTAAAGTCCCTATGAAGACATCAATCCTATGCTCCTCTGGAATATTAGATACCCTGATATTCAATTTTTGGAATTCCTCAATGTGCTCCACCATCAAACCCTTTTTTTTGAGATTTATCAATTGGATAAAGAAGGTGTTTCTCTTTGTATCCTCATAATGTGCTATCATTTCATCCATAAAAATTGACCAAGTGAAAAGTGGTTTACAAGAGAAAATCCATTGATACTATACAAACTAATTTGGTTCTAAATATAAAGATGTAATACGTACCTTTTGTTTGTGTTTCACATCATGGAGATCAAAATATTGCTCCATATGTAGTTTCCATGTTACCATATCATTTCCATCAAACTTCCTCATATCGACCATTGGAATGTGGTGGATCGTAAAACCAACAATGGAGTCTCTAGATTCATAATTCATATTCATTTTGTCCTCATCATGATTTTCATGGATTACCTTGTCACCATTAGGAAACCTTTCTTGCAACAACTTTGTCAACCCTTCCATATTTACATTAATCATTACTTCCACATCTACTTTTAAACCATACTTCAAACCTTTATTTCTTGTTTTAAACCATCCATGTCCCCTTTTAAGACATCCATGTCCCCTTTTAATTCATCCATGTCTCCTTTTAGTTAATATTTGGTTTCTTTTTGTGAGAGTGAAATTGGTTGCACTTGGTCCCATAACTTTGATATATTGTGCTGCAATTCTACCTCTTCATGCGTCATAGTAGAGATTTTTGAGGGACTAATGGGTGTAGAATAATTTTTTTGGGGAGGAACTTCAGAACCAGATACTGATATCTATTCTTCAATATTCCATTTGAATCACTTCAAACTAATTTTTCAAACATAAGTAATGCAAAATTTTAAAAAATACACACTGCTTTCTTACTTTTTAGGAGCTCGATATTGAAGTTGTTGTATCTCTATAATTTCAAATCTCCAAGGCGTGAAATTTCATCGTGTGGTATCCCTTTGAGTCTTATTTGCAACCCCACAAGTCAAACCAATATTGGCTTATTTAAGAAAGCGTTATGCCCAAACTCCCACGACGTCCTGATTATAGACTAGTTCAATAGAGCGACCTTGTATGAAATTCCATGCTCACTTTTTTTGAACTTTGGCCCTGGAAATGATACAAGAAAAACTAAATTCCATGAAATTTTAGTAATGTTTTATGAAATTCAAATCCGATGTTTGTAGAGAAATCTATGATCATTTTTCCTAGGTCACTTGTTTGAGATTGAATTCTGGAGGCTGCAAAACCCCTAAATTCTTCAGATCATATCTTAGAAAATATAACGAACCACGATCTTAAATTTTTACAACAAGTTCACTAAGAGTTTTTCTCCATGTGGTATAAATTTAAGCTTCGTAATCCTCGTAGAAACAAATTTATAGTGAAAATGGCAAGATGACTTATTTGAAGAAGCAAAACTCTAGAATCCAAAGCCCTGATACCAAATGTTATGCAACCAACTCACAAAAAAAGAAGGAAAGATAGATCAATGACATAAAAATTATCCTCTTAAAGGGGGAAAGCTCCTTTAAATTACATAAATGAATTTTTTTTGGATGATACAAATGATAAGACCTCCTTGGTATATATAAGAGTCTAATGGGTCACAATATAATCAGAGCCTACATAACAATAATAATGTAAGGGAACAACAATAACAATAGTGGGCTTCAATGGGGAAAAAATAGAAATATGTGGGATACATGGGCACAAAAATAACAATAGGGGAATACACTATAATAACAATAAGGGGGGTACACTAGTATTATAGGGACTTAAAAATCTATCTATTACTTTAGGATCAATGTAACTATGGCTTTCCCATAAATAAATTAAAATAGTAAGAGGATGGTTTATAATATTACCTTCCACCTCAATAAAGTGGGATTGATACTTTTCCTATCAATCCTGCAAGGATGTATATTCTCAAAACATTTTTACCTATGTTTTCCACTATTATAGCCTATTGAATGTTATGCAACATCCTCATTTTATTAACTTTGTGAGGTATATATATATATATATATATATGATCCCCTTTACATCCCCAAAATTTAAGTTGTGGTATTCCTCTTTTTTCTAAGGATTATACCTTTGAGCACACTGTTTTTTTTTATATGCTTAGGACTGTTTCTCTTAAAAGTTAACCCAAATCCCCCTTTTCTCTAGTTTTAATTTCCCTTCTTATTATCTCTCCAAGCTTGCACAAATGTCTCTTTTGCCTTGTTTTGTTCATACAATTACTTGGGGTTTTCTAATGGTTTCAACCAAAGTTCTAGGCCAATAAAATTAAATCTTTCTTTGGTGAAAAGGTGGAAGTCCACTTAAAAATATTTGAATTTTCACTTTCTCCTCCTTGATGAAACCCGCATACCTCAATAGCTCCAAGAAATTTCTCTCATATTAATCCATGGATATTCTTCCATTATTTTAATAGTAGTTCTATGAAAGATATTGTTGTTGTAAATATTTTTTGAATTGGTTCCAAGAAATTATTTTCTCATCAATGTGCTTAACTTACTTCAATTAGTCCTGCCACATAGAATATTTTCCCTGTAAATTGTATATGGCTAAGGCTAGCTTCCAAGTTGGATGAATAATTGTGTAACTAAATAAACTTTTTAATTCCATGTAATCAAGTTTCAACATCATCTCCCCTCCTAATTTCACCTACAAAGGTAGGTAGCTTACGCTTATTAAGCTCATCTTACAAAATTTCCAACTCATAGCTTATTGTTTTATGTCTAACAGGAGACATTTCTAGTCTACTCCTAGAATCATTAGATACATACCCATTCCTAGATGAATGAGTGGGTGAATGGTGGCATATTTTGGATTTGCTAGAACTTCTTGAGTGTTTGGACCCTTTATAGTAATTTTATCTTGCATACTTCTTCCTACTCTTCATATCTTGAACCTAATCCATTATTTATTTTTATTTGTAATTGGTTTATATTATACAACAATTGAGTTCTTATTTGATTATGTTCCTCTTGTGCTCTTATTATTATTCCATTATAATTCTTTTAGCTCTACACTTCCACTCTTAAACTCCTAATAGTCTCTACCAATTTAACTTGTTCCACTCCACTTCTATAGCCATTATATTTCATCTCTACATTACCTAAACTAATGTTTAGGCCTTTAGCTTCCATCTCATGACTCTAAGCTCTTTGTTCATCCTCCATATCTTTAATTTCAATTCTATGTTGATCTTATTATACCTATACCCCAAATTATGAAAAATGTGCATGAAATTACATTTTTGTCAACACAAAAAGACAATTATAAAATATGTAAATTATATGTATGTTTTTTTATACTCTATTAAGGTCATTCGTAGCCTTCTTTTGACACGCTAAGAGTTTTTTCTACTCAAACCAAGATTCTAAGATGATCATTGGATTTTATTCTTGATTAGTTTTCCATTAAACTATTAATATTCCTCATTCTAAGTTCTAATATGAAAGCTATATCTATTTAAAATTTGGCCCATTTTTCCCAATTACCCCTATAATGCAACACACAAATATTTGTTAGTTCATTAAAGATAAGTATGCAGAAATTTTAATTTCGATTCTACGAGTGAATTCTATAGCTCAATAAACTTATAACGACTATTCGATGCTCAATGTTTAACTCTAAGAAAGTATTTATTGCTCTTGGAATTAAATTGGTACCTTATTTTATCTCTACTTGTTTCATGTGTATATTCCTCACTTAAAATATATTTTACAAATATAGTGTCTCACTGGAAACCTCTCTTTAAGTTGTTTCATTTAAGTTATATATTTTATGTGTACCAACAATACATATAGGATGTATTCATAGTCTCGTCAAATATTCAACATCTAAAATGTTGTTGAGGATTAAAAGAAATATTCCCATGAAGTTTATGCCTTGAAAAACATAGGGAAAATATGATATTTTATTCAATTAATTCTTGAGTCTATGTTACATCCAAGGGTCATGCTAGGTACTCTTGTCTACCACTAGAATTATCATGTCATATCCATATCCTTCTTATCTTTCCTTTTCCTTCACCTTCCTTCTTTTCTTTACTACTAAGGGGACCTACACTTAGGATCATCAAATAGTGTATTTTTCAGTGTGTTCATTGTAAAAATATATTTCCTCTTCTAAGAGTTGGCTAGGGGTCCATTATTGTATAATTTTCCCAAATTCTCAAGCCCCCAGGTGTCTACATACATTCTCCCAAAGGATGGAATGAGCCTATATAATCTCACTCAGAGGAAAGGGTGTGGGAAGAGAGTATCCAAACTATAGGGCGAGAGTTTTTCTATTTTCGGAGAGCTATCCTTGGAGAGCCATACTTTTGATGAGTTGAGATCTTGAACCTTTACTACCATTTTTCTGCCATATAGAGAGCTTGCTAGGTCTTAGTGCTATGTGAGTGCTCTTCATAATAATTCATTATATCTAGTGGGGAAACACTTACAGATCATAAATATGAGACACTGGAGGGAAGGTATATAAGTGTTGTATCATTTATTATGAGATTAATGAAGATATATGTTCTCTCCCTTACATGATTGTGTTTCATATCTTGTGATTGGTTTATATCATTATTTATCTAACAATATTCTGAGGAATATATTTTGTCATCCTTGAGTGTTTGTGATTGTGTGTAGGAATTGAGATAGAAAGAGGATGGAGTAGATTGCTCGAGTGGAGTGCAATAATTCTGCTACAAACTCAAGATTCGTCCTCAAACTGCGAGGAGGCAAGGTATCATTCTCTTCCTCATAGTGTAAATCCAATTGCATGTTGCATGTTGATCATATGGGATTGGGATATTTTGTATTCTTAGTCATGTCTTTGTCTATCTGGTGATCTAATCAGACACTAGATAATGGAGAAATAGCTCCTTGAAATTTCTAATGAAACAAAAATGGTGCTTTCAATGAGAGCATATTTTCTTTGTGTTCACTTTGTCTCTGATTTTGATCAATTTATCTCTTTCTTGATCTGTCATTGAGTTTTATGTAGTTTTTTAGATTCATTTTGATCTCCATTGATTTTATTTTCTTCATATCTGAGTTGATCTTAGATCTAGAGTTTTTTTTTTTGTTTTTTATACGAGAGAATAATAGATCATGCATTTAAAATAAAATTCTAGAATTTTTTGTATACAATTTGATTGAACTGATTATAGATATAGGTTACTCTCTGAATTTTTCCCAAAAACAAAAAAAAAAATCATTGAAAATGAACTCTGTATGAGGGAGTTATGGCCAATTAAAATTAGCTAGTTTGTTTTTCTTTCGCCCTCATGCACGACTGATTTTTCGGTTCAGTTCTATTATTTTATGTACATATCTGAGTAAAAATAATTATATATTTGTATTCCTCTTTAAATTTTACCTCAAATAAAAAACAATATCGCATAAAACAGATTCCATATGAGGAAGATATGGCTGATTGAAAACTCAACCTATTGTTTATCCGTTTTCCCCAATTTTGGGGTTTTCTTGAGCTTATTTGCTTAATTTTTTAGGGTTTTGTTTTCCTCATAACCTACTGATCTAATTTTTATTTTTATTTTTCTTTTATTTGTTGATATTTTTCATATTTTAGCCATTTCTTATTCATTGGTTGGGATCTTCCATTGCCTATGTTTTTCAAGATTCCCTTGAAGGATTCTTTGTGTGCTTTGGTTGAAGACTAGTGTTATCATCTCTAGATATTAGTTTCAGATTTGTTTGACTACTTTTGGTGACTACTTAGATCTGTTTCATATCTCACTTGAGATCTTTGTGTCCTTGCTCACTTTTTTCACTTGATTTTGAGTGTTCTCTTTATCTTTTGGTCATTTGTGTCACAATTGGTGGTGTTGTGACCGATTGTGCAATTGCCATATGGAAAAGTTCTTTTGAGTGTGTTTTTTTGTTTTACATCCCCTTCATTCGATCTTGTTTAGGCCTTATTGACTCTAGGGTTCATTGTAGTCCTTTTAGAACATTGGTCAAGGTTGAGCCATTGTATTGCAGCCCTAAGTTGATTGACATTGCCTTCTTTTGATTTAATTTTTGTCCTTTAGTTTGATTGATTTGAGTGCCTTTTGATTGAGCTTTGTTTCCCTAGTTGATTCACTTTTGGATTGCTTTGTGTTCTTGCTTGGGAGACCTTATTTGGTCTATTTTTTTAATTTTCCTTTTGGTTTTTTTTTGGTCATTAATTCATAAATTCTTGGGATATTTTCTATTTAGAAAGATCTTGTGAAAAGTGCATCATCATAGGCATTAGTGTGTTTTGAAAAACTCTTACCCTCTCGTAGATAGCATTCATCGAAGTGAAAATATAAAATTGCATATAGCTACATTAGGGTGACTAACTAAGAGTCTTACGCACCATATTAGTTTCACGCCACTTCCTACTTGTGTAAACAACATCCACTAAAATTAAGGCGATAATAAAATCAACTTGGTTCATTTTTTATTTTTACTAGTATTACACCAACACTAGCTTAGGCTAGGGTCTTAGAGATAGGAATGTGAGCTAACCACTCCAAGACCACAAAACCAACTTAGCAGCTTGCGGTAGGGAGTAAAATTCATTTGCAGTAGTTTGGTCTAGGAAGCCATCCTCACAAAATGGTTAAACACAAGGTCACATTTGGGCTGAGTAGGGTGACATGACCCATTTCGCTTAGTTTCAAGTGGTGCAATATAGCGAAATTGGAATGCATAAAAATGGTGTTTTATCACTTGGGGGCCACTTGGGAGGTAACTCTCAATGGGGTTTCAGACTTTTCTCATTTTGGGGTCAAGTTTCCTTCCCTCGTGTGTTGATTTTTTTTACGACTACCCCCCCAGGTCGTGTTATTATACATGGTAACCATAGTGGCCTTTCTTTATAGGGATCATACAGAGGTGCAGGGTCAAGGTCATCTTCTATGTACATGGGACAGATATTAGTCATACTCTCTGAGTCCTCTCGGGGGGTGTTCCACCTTTGTGGGGTCACTTGTGCCGAGTTCGCGGCTAAAAGGGTTGGGAAGCACGTCGCTATTATAACTATTCCATCACCAGCTTCTTTGTATTATGTTTCCATGTGCTATATTTGAGGACATTTTTAAAATGTGTTGTTTGCTTGAGTCTGTAGTTTTGGCCTTATGATTTTTGCACTAAATTAATTTTGTTTTATTTACTATCACCCTGGCTGAATTTTTTCGTCGATGTTCATGTTGTGTTGAAGGTTTACTTCCTGAACGAAATGGACTTATTTCTCCTGCACGAAGAGTTCCTGTCAGCACTCGTAACCTAGGCCATGACATAGTGTTGGAATCTATTTCCGACCCCATTGATTGTGATCTAGTTTCTATTAAGACTTTGGTAGACGAATCTGACACTCCTGCCAATCCACCTTTGACTGATCCATTAGGGCCTACATTACTTACGTGCCTTTATATACCATTTACCGTATGACAGAGTGACGAGTCTGAGACTTCATTACCATCTTCATCAGTAGTCTCAGCTTCCATGACAACGTTTCCACCTCTTAGCGTGACTATTCCTACTCCTCTATCCATGTCGCTCACTTCTTCCTGGGGCATTCCACCAATCTCATCTATGGCTCCCACTAGTTTCCCGAATTTTTTTGTGCCCACACCATCTTTTGTAGTGTATTTGATGCATGGGTAGATGAAATACATTGTTCTTAATAGGGAGGTTGCTTTCCTACAAGAAATTCATAGGTCAATTGTTTTTTCAAACGTTATTGGAACAATTGCAACATGCAATAAGCTAAGTTAAATCAAAACATATCATGCTACATATAAAAATAAATGAAAATAAAATAAAATGTACAAGAACATGCTCAATCAAGCAAACACACTAATAAATCAACAATGGAGAGCTCTCTCCCATTATTAGGTGTTGGTAGTAGTAGAAGATAGAATTCTAAATATCCAATATCCAAGACAGGGGGGTCTCTTCCCCTCAATATTTCAGCATGCCTCGCTTCCCTTTTGGAGGATGGTAAATCAACGGATACATGGTGAAATATTATCTCCATGATTGAGGTGTTCGATGGCCAACAACTGAATCCTTCCAATACCCTTGCTGCTAGACAACACAATTTGGTTTTCTTCTAAGAAATTTGACCAGCATAAAAATGTGTTCTCATGTTTCTCTTCCCATGGCTGGCTTTTATAGACAATTTTCAAATTTTCCCTCGCTCTCTTGGTACAAGATAGATGTTGACACAATATTGGGGGTATGATTCCTTTGTGTGCTGCACTAAAGCCTCAAGGTGGCTCCAAGGCAGATGTACTTGGATAGCTTGAGTGAGAATATTTTTCTCCAAGTGTGCCAAGTATTCCCTGATGGTGACTTTACACATACTCAAGACCGTGCAACTCTTTGAGGGATAGTCACGATGATCTTCACGACTATTGAAGAAAAATACACAATGATTGCCCGGGGTCAGTGCTTCATGTGTGTAGTTCAATAAATTTTCCTGCTCGACCTTAGGAAAAGTTAAATTTTTTAGCTCCTATAGTTTATTTCCTCCCTTTAAATATTTATTTGTACCTTCTTCTTGACATTTTCTAATGTCTTTTTCTTGTAATATTTTCCAGTGTCAATAGTTTCCCCTTAATGTATGAGGTCTACGAAGAACCGTATAGCCAAAATATATTATGGTTTATTTTTCCACGTAATCCTTTCGAGAGAGAGAGAGAACGAGTAACTTGCTTGAAAATTGAGGTTGGAAACCCCTTGGCGTGAGTAAAAGAGGTATTGTTCTATGTTTCAAACCTACAAGAGATAAAATAAATAAAATATTTCTATGAGGCGGGCATGTCCCATGCTCGTGATTTTCTGACTAGTTAAGCTTATCCTACAGATAGAGGTTCTGTCTGTGTCACTTCTGTGGTAGTGACCTGTTGTTGGTTGATGATGATGGTTGATTAGTCCCTCAGGGGAGTTTTTTTCTTAGACAATAGGTTGAATGTGGTGCCCACACACATAATATTTGTATGGCATGTTTGTTTTAAGAACAAATTTGCATTGTATGCATGGGTCTCTGACTATGGGGGACCTCCCCATGTAAGCATTGCTCAAAGAGATGCTTATCATGTCACGAGGTCTTCGATGAATTCTGACAGAGTGTAATGGTTATGAAGTATGATACCAGCTTGACCTGAAATATTATGTTGAAGTCGAATGTAAAGAGGATCGATGACATCAATGGGAAATGATTACTCCCATAGTGTTATCCGAGGATGCACCTATTAAGGTGAGGAGCCATCCAAGGTACTGCCACCTTCTTAGAAAATGGTTGTTGAAGTCGACAAGAAGGAAGCACCAACTGACCGAGAGGAGTACTAATGCAAGGGACCAGGGTATTTGATGTAGTAGGGTGGGGTGTGATAGGTTAACTTAGGCATGATGACGAGAATTGGTTGTAAATGATGATGGAAGTTCATTGGCTCGAGGTCGTAGCTTGTAAATGCAATTGGTAACAATCATAACAATTTCTGGTGTGGAAATCCTTGGAGTCGGTAGGATGTCCAGGGTGGGTATGTGGTTGTTATGAGTGTCATAGTGGGGTTTGGTAAAAAATGCGAAGCTCCGCCAAGGGTGATTAGGGATTAATTATAGGTGAGAAATGTGGGTGGATGGGTGGGATTTATCTCCTAAAAAATATTTGTACACTTTCCAAAAGAATATAGAATGCGTATGGATGTACAAGCACGGAGTCGGGTGCCCCAATAAACATGAAAATAATACTGTGGTGTAGAAATTTATAATACTGTGATGTATTTCTGGATTCTCCTGATCTAAAAATGATATCCACTGTTAAATAAATAATCCTTCTACTTTAATCTTTGTGGAAATTTAATCGCCAAATGCAAACACATGAAGAAAAAATCAATCACACATAACACAGGTGTTTTTACCGGGAAAGCATAAAGCTAAAAACCCTAACTATCATATATTATGTATATCATGGATCATGAAAAAATCTCATACAAAACTCTATTCCAAGATCTCCCAGTACAATATACAATCGTCTCACACGATCATACAAAAATTGGCATAAACATGCACCAATTTACTACCTCCTGAGAGCCTGCCTCCACTGCACAATCCCTACTGATGAAGATCCCAAAATGAATTCGATCTTTCCTTGCCTTGACTGCACAATCCTCATTGGCATCTCCAATGTGTGTGTAGTTGCATTGAATGCACCAATGTAGTCACAATTGATGGTCAAATAGGCCCTTTCACCTATCTCTCAACTAGGACTCCACTGGATCTAACATGCATGTAGTTAACAATAGTATTTCTTCAGTTGCATGTAAGACCACTGCTTGTGAATTAATTAAATAATTAATTCACTGATCTCTCACTAGTGTATCTTTAGTTACAACTAATTACAACTAGCACAACTGATTTTAACTCACTTAATTGAGTTAAACTAAATAACAACTCACATACTACACATCCAACTCTGTTACAACTTTGTATCAATCAGTTACAATGAATTCCACTCTGCATGTCCCAGTAACCAACATTAGAACTCGTAATTCCTTCAATCAAATGATTTTCCACATCAGTTAACTAAAATCAAGTGCTTCAAGAGAATAAATTATTATTTATTGTCTAATTATTATTAAGGGCTAATAATAATTAACATCCGATCTATTTTTAGACATGCGATCTATAAATAGACTTTGCCCATGCATCTAAAAATAGAATCTCATCTATAAATATAATTTTCTCAACCATATATAAATAGACTCCTGCTATAAATAGAATATGCTCACCATTCTAAAAATAGACATACACCTAAAAATAGCCTGCGGGCCCCACCTAGTGTAGGTGCTTAATTTTCACTAGGATCATCATCTTGTTGAATCTCAACACTCCTTCTCAACAAGAAAGGGATTATCCTTCACCCTGATCCTGTCTCTATGGTATTCGAATTTTATCCTGGTGAGCACCTTCGTCAGAATATCTGCATCCTGATCTTCCATAGGAATGTACTGAAGCAATGTGATCTTCCACTACCACAATCTATTATATGATGATATCAGATATCTATAATCTTAGATCTATCATGAAACATGAGATTAATCAAAATTTTAATGCAACTCTAATTATCACAATGAATCACTGTAGGATATAAATGAGGACCAAACAAACTGACCAGGATCTTCCTCATCCAGATAGCCTCACATGTCGCTTGGCTTGCTGCCATGTATTCCTCTTCCACTGAACTGAGTGCCACGAATCTCTGTTTCCTGTTGTACCAAGAAAAAACTGTAGATCCGATACTGAAAACCCCTCTTGGCATGCTCTATTTTTCCGTTGGGCTACCTTCCCAATCTACATCCGTGAAGCCATGCAAGTTCACCTCGTCTATCTATCTATACCATAAGCCATAATCAGATGTGCCCCTGAGATATATCAAGACATGCTTTCCTGCCTTCCAAAAGTGCTTGGTAGCCTTAACCATTGCTTTACTAAGATGGTTCACCACATAGCATATGTCTGGTCTTGTATTAACTAAATACATGAGCAAACCCACCAAATGTTAATAGATAGTAGCACCCACTAACTATCCAGATGTAGCGTCCTCTTTCATCTAGTTTCCTGGAAGAGGAGTATCCATGGGTTTGCAACTCTCCATTTGAAGCTTACCAAGTATCTCCCTTGCATACTTTCCTTGAGACACAAAAAATTCACCTTCTCACTGCCATATTTCCAATCCAAGGAAATAGTGAAGGAGGCCCATATCCTTCATCTCGAACTCCTTTGCAAGATCCTCCTTGCATGAGTGTATCAACTACTAATCACCAGTCAGTATTAAATCATCAACATAAATAAAAATGATTAAAAGCTTACCCTCAACCATAATCTGGTATAGGTTTGCATCCGCCTCACTCTTGGTGAAGCCAAGTCCAGTGAAATAACTGTCGATCTGAGTGTACCAAGCATGGGGTGCTTGCTTCAGCCCATACAACGCTCTTTTGAGTCTACACACATGTGACTCACTGCTAAAGATCTAAAACCTTGAGGCTGCTCAATGTACACTTCTTCCTCAATGATCCCATTAAGGAACATAGTCTTCACATCCATCTGATGAATGTGCTAACCCATCTGCGCTGAGAGAGAAAGGATGGTCCTTATGGAAGAATACCGTGTGACAGGTGCAAAGGTTTCTTCATAATCAATCCCCTCAATCTATGAGAAGCCCGGGCCACAAATATTTACTTATACTTCTCAACACTCCCATCAGCAACTTGCTTTACCTTATAGATCCATCTTGAACCTACCACTAATTTATCAACTGGCCTTGGAACAATTTCCCAAGCACTATTTCTAACAATGGAGTCATACTCCTCCACCATTGCATCTACCCATTTGGGATCCTTCACTACTTCCTGAAAGGAATATGGCTCAGTCAAAATACATTTGCTCATGAGAGCCATGTATCCAGTGAATCGGTCAGGAGACTATCTCTATCTGTGTTGTGAAGTAGGGAATCCTACATTCTGTGTCGCGTCAAGCTTTAGCCTCTCAGCTTTTGTGGTACGCCTTTTGCTAATTCTGATGTTTGGCTCTGCGTGAGTGGACTCCTCCACTCCATGAACCTCCTCCTGTGGCTGATCCACATCTAGAGTCTGATCTTTGGGAACAAATAGTTCCTCCTTTGCATGCAATTCTAGCTCCCTATCAAGCGACAACTTCATGGCTTTCTCCTCATTGAATTTTATATCCCGTCGCACCACAGTCATTAAAATGTTTGGAAAATACACACGATAATTAAGGGGTGTTTCTATGTACCCCACAAATATCCCAACTTTAGCACTCGGCTCCAGCTTCTTCCTGGTGTTCTTGGTCACATGCACATAAACATATGAGCCAAAATTCTTTAAATGAGAAAAATTTGGTTTCTTACCAATAAAAATATTCTTCAAGTGCACTCATGCCAAGTACTCTAAGAGGAAAATGGTTTTGCACATAAACTGTAGTGTTGCATGCTTCCGCCCACAAGTGCATTGGTAGGCCTTGATCATGCAGCATAGCTCATGTAGCACCCACGATCATTCTATTCTTCCTCTCCATGACCCTATTTTGCTATGGGTTATGAGGCTCTATGAGTTCTCTTGAAATTACTTCTTTGCTACATAAGTCTTTGAATTCATTCGCGATATATTCACCACCATTATCGCTCTATAGAGCCTTCACTTTCTTCCCCGACTCTTTCTCCACCAATGCTTTAAACTCACAGAACTTTGAGAATTTTTTATCCTTCTTCTGCATGAAGAATATCCAGCATCTATGAGAACAGTCATAAAAAAATAACATAATACCTATGTTTTGATATTGAAGCAACCGAGAATGGACCACACATGTCTGTGTGAACTCTCTCCAGGATCACCGAAGCACGGTTCTCCTTTTCATAAAAGGTGGTATTCACAAACTTACCCATAGTACATCCCTTGCACTGATCTATCTGTGCAAGTGTACCCTTTGTAAGTCCAGTAGAAATCTTCTATAAAATCTTCAGGGCGCCATGGTGAAGATGACCCAAACTCCTGTGCCATAATTCGCCCTCATCCCGGCTGACCACTTCTTATTCTTTGCCCACAATTTTAGCGCAACCATCTACCTCCAGCTTGTAGATATTCTTAACTTGAATCCCTATCCTCTTGGTTTGACCCATTGTTTATGTCGCAAGAAATATTTTCCATCGCTGAAAACAACACCATAGCCTCTGTCCTCCAACATTGCGACTGAGACCAAGTTCTTCTTTATTCCTGGAACATGCATAACATCTTTCAACAGAAATGGTTTACCTGAATCCATCTCAAAGGTAATGGTACCAATGTCGGTTTCACTGTATCATCCATCATCGCCCATCTCTATATGCATTTGGAGATCTTTCTCCTCCAAGTCACTAAAAATCTCATTATCTCCCGTCATGTGGAAGGAAGCACCACTATCAAGATACTACACCGATCCAATTGCGCTTGAAACCAATAATGAGATCAAAGAGAAATCAAGTTAAAATTTTGAGGCAAGGGCCTCACCAGCTGCATCTCCAACAACCTTCTTGTTATTCTTTTTCTATGGGAAATTAGTGGCGAGATGCCCATGTTCGTGATAGTGAAAACACTTCACCTTGGACAAATCCAACTTCTTGCCTTTAGCCTCGAATTTTGAGTGGAATTTATTCCCCTTCCCTTTAATTCCTTTGGAAGCCAAAGCACAATCCTCTTCATCATCATGCTTTGATGAAGATCCATCCCTGGTGTTCTGCCTGAACTCCTCCTGCACTAGATCCAACCATAGTCGTTCCCAATTCAAGGGTTTTTCCTGTCCATTGACAGAGTCTTGATAACTGTGCCAACTCTTAGGAAGTCCTAAGATAGCCAAGCTCACCAAATAATCATCAACAACCGTGATTCCCACACTCCCCAGTTCATCCTGAAACTGGACAAACTTTGTGAGATACTTAGGAATATTGTCGCCCTTCTCCATTTTGATATTTCTGAGTTTATCCTTCAGCGCCAATTTCCTATGGTCGCTATTGCTTTGGAAAAGATCCGTCAAAGCCTTCCAAATTGAAAATGGAGTGGCTTTCCCATGAAGGCTTGAGACAATATGGTCTCTCACACCTTCCAACAGAATCCTTCTCTTCTTCGCTACTTTATTTTTCCATGCGTCAAGTAATGCAGCATCCGTCGAAGTGGGCTTGCGAACATCATTGTCGATGAATTCCTTCAAGCCATTATCTTCAAGCATCACCTCCATCCTATCCTTCCATGAAATGTAGTTCGAGCTGCCCTTGAGTGCATACTCTCACTGCAAACCATTGAAATCCATTTTGATGTTTACTCAACTATCACACCAAGAAATTCTTGCAGCAAATTCGAATTGTTTCCACCAACAAAACTCAGCTACTGCTTCAATATTGCAATCTTCTTTGCTCCGGTACCATGTAGAAATTTATAATATTGTGATGTATTTTCGGATTCTCCTGATCTAACAATTATATCACTGTTAAATATAGAATCCTTCTACTTAAATATTTGTTGAAATTTAATCGCCAATTGCAAACACATGAGGAAAAAATCAATCACACATAACACAGATGTTTTTACCAAGAAAGCATAAATCTTAAAACCCAAACTATCATATATTATGTATAACATGGATCATGAAACAATCTCATACAAAACTCTACTCCAAGAGATCTTAGTACAATATACAATCATCTCACATTGTCATACAAAAATTAGCATAAATATGCACCAATTTACTGCCTCCTAACAGCCTACCTCCACTACGCAATCCCTATTGATGAAGATCCCCAAATGAATTTGATCTTGCCTTGACTTTACTGCGCAATCCTCATTGGCATCTCCAATGTGTGTGTAGTTGCATTGAATGCACCACTATAGTCACAAATGATAGTCAAACAGACCCTTTCACCTATCTCTCAACTGGGTCTCCATTGGATCTTACATGATGTAGTTAACAGTAATATTTCTTCAGTTGCATGTGAGACCACTGCTTGTGAATTAATTCATTTATCTCTCACTAGTGTATCTTTAGATACAACTAGTTACATTTAGCACAACTGACTTTAACTCACTTAACTGAGTTAAACTAAATAACAACTCACATAACTACACATCAAACTCTATTAAAACTTTGTATCAATCAGGTATAATGAAGTCCACTCTGCATGTCCCACCAACCAACCTTAGAACTCGTAATTCCTTCAGTCAACTGGTTTGCCACATCAGTTAACTGAAATCAAGTGCTTCAAGAGAATAGGTTATTATTTATTGTCTAATTATTATTAAGGGCTAATAATAATTGACATCCAATCTATTTTTAGGCATGCAATCTATAAATAGACTTTGCCCATGCATCTAAAAGTAGAATCCCATCTATATATTATCACCTAAAAAATTTGAAAACATCATTTTGACAAGGTTACAAAATTTCATGGATCAAAATAGGGTTTTATGAGTCAATTTCGGTTTGATCAAGGGAAGGTTTTAGATTTTTTTTTATAGTTTAAAGCTCATCCTAAGTTTCAAATAAAGCCTTCGTTAAAGCTCTTTCATGTCAAACATTCATCATTTTTGGTTTCATTTCATTTCCCTAAGTTTCTTCATCAAAATTGTCCAATTAGTCGAGAAATCACAGTTTTGTAGCGCCGCCCGTTGAAAAAAGTCGTTTTGCGCTACGAAAGCACTGATAATTTTGTAGCGCAAACAGGAAAAATTACACTGCATGCGCTACGAAAGCACTGTTTTGTAACTGTCTTGTCAGTTGAGTTGGAAAATGTCAGAAACCATTGGGAAAGGGTATGATAGTGGATGTCGAGTCATGCAATGATGAAATTGAAGTACACACCCACATTTGCAGTCATCATGGTCATTATAGGTTATGAATGAGGCATCATTTTAGTTATGAGAGGACATTTAAAATTTCAAAATCTTTCCTAATTAGTCATTCTCATCCTTTTTCCTCCATTCGAAATGTCTGAGCTCTGAGTGTCAAGCCAAACCTGTGGCTAGTTCATACAAATTTTTTACTACATCCATATCAAGCGAGGCTGAAATATTTTCTAAAGAATATGGCAAAGGAAAGAAAAATTCACAGAGGAGGACAATGCTTAAGGCATTAACGTGAACACATTAAGGAAATAATTGAAGACCCAGTAGTGATGGAAGCATTCAGAAGAGTAGGTTGCCTACGGTTTTGTGAGAAGTTGCAGGGTTGTCACACACATGTATCCAATGAATTTGCTATGAATTTCAATGGAACAACCACTAAATTCAGGATGCTAAGTGTGTCTATTACACCATAGGTCATTGTTGTCGTTACAGAGATACCAAGAGGTCAAGAAACCTAGTTCAAAGGGTTCAAATTTGATATGTATCAGTGTAATTACTTCATGAAACCTAAGCACAAAAACATAGACCTTAATAATGCTATCCCTAGAAGCTGCATCAAAGATAACTACTCAAAACTGCTGCTCAACATTGAAAAATATTTTACCTGTGAAGGCAGGTATCACAAGGTTTATTCATATCATTTCAAATTGCTTCTACACTTCACTAGTAAGATTTCACTTGATTTACCTTTTTATCTGCATAGGAGTCTTGGAAAGATGGCTGATAAGGTGCAGGAAAAATATGAAGGGAGTGAAACATCCTTATTTCATCATGGCTTAATGAAATTATTAATTTTAGATGAACTTTAGAAGACAGGCAGAGATTAGCCATCATTCTTGTTTATAAATGGTTTTGAGCTGGAAACCCTAACTCCTTCAAGAAACCCTAAATCTAAAGGAGTTCCATCATCACCAGCAGCAGAACCAAGCCAACCTATGGTTGTAAAACCAAAAGCAAATGAAAGAGTGAAGCCAAGAAAGAAAAATGAGAAAGGACTAGAGCAAATGTAAATGCTTGATACACCAACTCTCCCACTTACAAAATAGAGATCAAAGGTTGTCAAATATGAAAAACAGAAACAAGTTGTCAGCAAACAGGGGACCAAAACAGTAACTAGAAACCAAGCAGTGGCATTGAAAGGAAAGACAGTTGCTATAGAAGACAACCTAGTAACAAAGGGGAATCTAGAGGATATTCTTCATGCTATTGACATAGAAGAAACACCCATTGTCCAATATGATTTCATTGGGGAAGATGAGCATAAGCTGAAAAAGGCCAAGTCTGCAAAGAGGCTAGAGTTTGAGGGGGAAGATGCAGGTTTCATTTTTCAAGCAAGAAATCCTATGAAAAAGAATGCTGGGAAATTAATAGAGAGTAGCAAGGAGGTTAAAATACCCACGGAGATAATTAAATCTCCTAAAGAAATTGTTGATATGTCATCACCTACAGTGAAGCATACAATCAGCAGAACAAAAAGGGGAAAAGAGAAAATGACAGAGAAAATAGAGTTTCAGCGCATTGAGGGGAAATTAAGGTTGGAAAATTAGGAAATTTCTTCCATGAAAAAGAAAGCTAGAAAGCACAATGTCAAGAAAGTACAGTTTAAAAGAATGAAGGCAATGTGGGAAGGACAGGTTGAGTCTGTTTCTGAAACTTTGAGTAATACAAAGAAATTTTTCAAATGGACAGTTCCAGCAATAAAATAAGCTAAATTTGTCAGAATAATAAACTCTCATCTAAGAACTACTAATAGAAGACCTAGAGACCAGGTGAAGGATTTAGAAGAGCAGCTGGAGTTAATTCATGATGAATTAAAGAGCAGAGGCATTAAAATGACAGTCATTGAAGAACCAATAGCTCAAACAATTGTAAATGAAGAAGGAAGGCCTCAAGGAAGCTGGAATGAAGTGGGTTTACAGTTTTAAATACTCAGGTTATGTTTTGAGTTTTGGAGGAAAACATAGTTTTCACTTGGAATTTTTATGAAGAATCTGCACACTATGCAGTTTTGTAGCGCATTTAATGTAAAAAAGAAGAAAAGCACTACAAAACTGTTGTAGCTAGTTTTCTTGCTTATTTTGATCAGATTTTAAAGGGTTGAAGAATGAGTTAACAACTGAATTTGCTATGGGAGATGTATTAAAGGGTAATTAAAGTGATGCAGAGGAAATAATTGAGTTTTTGGAGGATAAAGACTTGAAATGACAACACTACAAAAAGCGCTATGAAACTGCTGTGTTTTCGTAGCGCAGGACATTACAGCATTTTGAGCAGTGTTTAAAGCAGTTTTAGATAGCTAGAGGCTAGGGAGGAGTTATGGGACATGTGAAGCCAACTTCCAAAAACCAAGGACCACGAAATAAAGAGTAAATGATGTTCAAAATATTCAAAGAATGCAAAAGGTCTTATTCCTAAAAAATAGGGTTTTGTTTCCTATTTTTTTGGAGGTTAGCAAAGTGGTCATGAAGAAATGGATCCCATATTCCAATTTGACCATGTGATGATACACTTGGAAATGATGTAAATTCAAATAGATAAGGTTGTTATAGATAGTGATAAAGAGTTTGAGTCCTTTTTGGAATAGGATTGTTAAGTAGGATAGGTGTATTTTTGTAATAAATTCCATGTTTTATGATTGCGCAAGGTGTCAAGGGACATAAATTCGATGTATCTAGCTAGAGGCAGATCATCTCATGTTGTAAGATGTCTATTAAAGACCAAGAGGTCGAATTTGTCAAGGGTTGGAATTTTTTGGCAAAACTGTGCTTTTTGTGAATTGACTGGTTTTCATCAAATACAGAGATCTTCTACTTGACCAACTTGAGATTCAGAAGGAGTTTTAGTGTTTTCCTATTTTATTTGCATCTCTTATATATCTCATTTGCATTGGTGTTCATCTATATTACTCATAATTCATCTATTAGATGCTCTAACTTCCTATATAAGTGAACTGACTGTGTTTTTACAGTTTCATGTGTGTGTACCTTATGACTAAAACTCTGATATGCCTCAACTTCCATGTTAAGTAGATTCACTGAATTACTGAATTGTTTTGACTCCATAAGCCCAATGTATACATGCTGATGTGATTCGCAACCTACATCTATCATTTATCTTTTTATTACCTAAATAGAGTTAGCCATCTATATTTTTATCCAAATCATTAACCCTTCAAAGAGAACCCTCTGACACTGAGGAGGCTAAGCCTCAGTCAAAATATTAGGTTTGAAATAGTTACATAAGATTGTCTGATCAAGTAGCCTATCAGGTCTAATTTTTTTATAACACTATAAATAGAATTTTCTCAACCATCTATAAATAGACTCCCACTAAAAATAGAATATGCTCACCATTATAAAAATAGACATACACCTAAAAATAGCCTACGGGCCCCATCTAGTGTAGGTGCTTAATTTTCACTAGGATCATCATCTTGTTGAATCTCAACATATTGTGTGAGGAGGGTGTTTTGCTAAGGGTGGGGGCCCCATTGGTTAGTCTTTGTACGAGGGTGATGAAACGAATGAAAAGTGTCGCAGATGGATTACGTTGATGGGGGTGTGGTAGGCCAAGTGTGAGACGTGTAGAAATTTGAATAACTGATATATTATTCACTGAGATTCTCCTGATCACACACTATTTTAACTTCATGCACAATACAGAATCTCTTCTACCATTGATCATTAATTTCGGAAATAAAATCAATTGCATGCGCACATTAAAACCATAAACAATCACACATATGAACATAGTATTTCATGGGAAAGCTTAAAGCTGAAAACCACCAAATATCTGTATATTATATGTCATAGAGATCATATAACAATCATTGTACAAATCTCCTCACAAGCTCTCAACACAACCTCCAATTGCTACACACTAATCAAGCTAGATCTAGCAAAACACATGCTCCAATCTCTGCCACCTGATAGCCAACCTCTATTGCGTAATCAATGCTATAGGATGGCTCATTAAATAACTTGAACCACCTGGCTTGTACTGCGCAATCCTCATGGGCTCCTCCAATCACTGGTTGTTGCAAATATGCAACAATATAGTCACAACTGATAGTTAACCTGCTCTTTCACCTATCTCTGCACTGGTCTCCACTGAAACTGTCCATGCACTGAAGTTAACTGATGTATTCTTTAGTTGATTAATGAGTTTATAATTAGTGAGTTAATTAATAATTAATTCACACCACTCTTCACTAGTGTATTAATCAGTTAGACTAAATACAACTAGTTCAACTATGTTTAGATTAGTTAAACTGAACACAACTCCATTAACTCCCTCAATCAACTCCACCAAACTCTCTCACATGAGTTCTAACTGAAGTATCCATGCAATAGCTCCACTTAACCCTTAGGAATAGCGTAATTCCTTCTGTCAGCTCCTGTGCCACATCTGTGCACTTAACCGAAGTGCTCCAAGAGAATAAGATAATGTTTATAGTCCAAATATTATTAAGAGCTAATAATATTCGACATATCTATTTTTAGACTAGCAATCTAAAAATAGATTCCGCCCAATATGTCTAAAAATAGAAGTCCATCTATTTTTTCCGACATGACCAACCATCCACAAATAAGATCCTGCAACTCATAGAACATGATCCATATGTCTAAAAATAGACATAGTCTAAAAATAGACTTTGCGCCAAAAATAGCCTGCGGGCCCACTTAGTGAAGGTGACTTCTTTCCACTAAGCTCATCATCTTGTTGCAATCTCAACAAGATGCGGTGGTGTGTATTCGATCTGCTTATGAGAACGGTAGTCTGGGAAAGGGGTTTTATCGTGACATGGGTAAAACTTGACTTGATGTATGATGGATTAATGAACATGAAATGCTCCCTGAACTTGGATGTTATGGACATGGCTCCAAATCTTTGGTGAGTGGCCTACTTGAGTGATGGATGCCATGGAGGGTGAGGCTCTATCGAACTGTGAGAAATTTTATCATGTGCGAGGTGAGGTGATGATAAACATGGTAAGGTGACTGGAACCTATGGTTTATTTTTGTGGAGAAATGATGTCAGGATATGAAAAGCTTCTTTGGGGAGCCCATCATTCTAGGGATAGAATGATACCTGCTCTTGTACCTTTACTGGCTGGGGAAACATGAGATTTTTCGTGCTTGAAATACCTGCAACCAATACCCCAAGTAAAAACATCTTTTCTATTCAACCATATTGAAAATAACTTTGAATGGAAATTGATAAGAGAGGGCATAGCTGTCGTAACTAAAAAAATGAATTTTTCTGAGGTGTTGATGTATGAAGCCTATTTTCAATGTGATGAGGCATTGATTATTGTGTTTCTTGCGATTTTGCAATTGGGCGTTCTAAGCTCCAGTTATGGACTGTTGCATAATGATAAAAGAGAAATATATAGGCCAATATGACTTATTTCAATTCATTTGTATTGTTTGAGAGTTTGAGGTCAGAGTTGAGCCCTTTCTGCTGAGCCTTTCTTGTCGTTGCAGTCAGTCTGCATACCTGAGATTCGTGCCATCAATGTCAAGTAGGGCACTAAAAATTCTGCTTTAAAAATTTGTCATTTTTTCCTTGGGGGGCACCGCAAGGGGGGGTCCATACAAATGTGATTTGTACATATTATGTACCTATTTTTTGCCTCGATCGCGGGTGATCAAGCTTAAGCTGCGCGGACCTCGTGGAGAAGGAAGCTTTCCTACGAGGTCATCGTGCTTAGCACATCTTTTGCACAATGAAGCACACATATGTTCTTGATACAGATGCATGGTGATCGCACCTGTGTACACAATAGGTGCGAAGATGGGAAAAAATTTGAAATTTTTTTGGTTTCCTGATTTTATCGACTGATTTTTTGGTTTTTTCTATGGTAACAGGATGTTGTGGAGTGAGTGGGATTGGCCCGATATTCACATAGTTTTGGCACTAGACGCAAATTTTCAGACGCTCTTGGCACATTGGGGTTTGCTGAAATTTTTGGAGAACAACATCTTGAGATCTTAGGATAGTCTGCTCCATTTCCTGGTCTGTTTTTGGAACATGAGACATCAAGTGATGTTGTTGTAGCGTAGAGACGTCGTCATCAATCTAGAGACATATTTTTACTTTGTGATTGGTTTACTGCCTTAGGGATAGGGTCTACCACACCCACTCCCTCCTGGGAGGGTGAGTATCTAGTGTTTGGTTGAGCAGCATTGCGGCAACGAGCCACTTACACAGGGGTGTGTATACATTAACTCAGTGACTGAATTAGCTGAGAGGTGTGCCCTGCAATGATATTTCACTTGGAAGGGTCTTCGTCACCGGCCAATAGGGTGCCTAGACCTCATATTTGAGTCTTGTGCCGATTCGGGCTGGTCACTTCTATCATTGGGTGTGCCATGTGTATGATGGCATGGTATCAAAGTTGGGGAAGGTCCGGGGAGGATCTTCCAAGGTTTTTACTTACGCGAGCATCATGTTCGAGAGAGTAGTGATGCTACAACCTTTTGTGTGAATGCACATTGGTCCTTGTAGGGACCCTTGGATGAGGCGGTGGGCACCCATGATGCCTCATGGTGGAGGAGGGGAGGCTGGTCATTATTTGGATGCAACTGTCGAGGTGTGGTTCTAGGAAAAACTACAAATGTTCCTAAACTATCCATACTCAACGATGTATTTTCGGGGGGAACCAGATATGGTTCTTGCTGATGGTTGTGTATGGGGTCCAACAGGTATGACCTTTGATGTTTTTCTGCATTTTTTGAGGATTTTATGATGTGTATATTTATATGTATTTTATGGTGACATTGACACTATCCTTATTGAATATTCCCAAAATTTAGACCTCATCTAAATGGAATATTATAGTTGGTTTTATCTTTAAATAAATGAATAAATGGGTAGGGAGGCCCATTGACAGAAAGAATAACATTCCTCATGTGAAAAGAGGAAGAATAAGTAGTTGGAAGGAGCACATTTAGGTGTGAACAAGGAGGATATCATGTTGATTCAGTCATCTTTGACCAAATCGACATATGTTGTCTAGATACATTGCATCTCCTTGATAAACTGCACAGATTTGGTGGAGGACAACTTGCATGAGCTTGGAGGCAAATGTGGATGGGACCCAATGAGAAGAGGTTCACTTGCTATATATGGAGAGGATGGAAGCCTTTGCCATTCATGTGTTTAGATTATTAATTTTCTACTTAGACTTGGCTTCCTCTTGCTTTTTAGCAGGGTTGCAGTGTTGTTGAGCACCGGGTGTTCCCGAGCGGGAATCCCACCTCTTCCCTTGAGAGGCCTCTTGGGAGAGTATTGTACTGATTTTTTCCACATCCATGCTTGAGGCCAAGAATAAATCTTTAGTCACAATGTTATTTCTATAGTAGTGTAATGTTGTGTTGCAGGGTGTTGCAGTGGAAGATTGATCATTCCACTCTCGGGTCTGTTTCTCAGTAGAGGGTGCCCTCCTTCTCTTGAGAGATCAACAAAGGAGATTTTTGAGCTCATTTCATATCTTGGAGCTTGACCAAAGCACCTCTTCTCTCCTACAGCATAGTACCCTACAGGAACTACGTCCTTTTTTAGAGAGTTGCTACAGCAATGTTATAGACCTTGTTTCTGAGCTAGTTTCCTAGGGAAAGGGCCAACCCTTCTCCTGGAAAGCTAGAACAAGGGATTATTATCCCTCTTATACGTTATTCAGCTATTTCCATGTAATGTTTCAGTGAGAATACATTATTTATGAGCTAAATAAATCATATCTGCTCTTTTTGTACATGTGTCCCAAGAAACCCTTGTCGGGTTATCTCTATAATGCAATAAGGAGGCCAGATCTATGTTTTCTTAGCATATTGTGCCATCAATCTCCAGATCTATGTTTTTCTATTATAATGTTGTAGAAACCCTCATGAAATAACGTTTTACATGCTTCATTATTTTCTACATAATCAAAGTGATGGGATTTGGGTGTTTCTAAGTCATTGCAAGGTCGGGAGTCCTATTTAACATATCAAAAAGGGTTTCTTTCTGATCCCATTTTGTATGTAAGGTCCCTAATATATATGCTAAGGGATAAAACTTTTATTTCCCCTTGTTATCATGCAGTCACCTGGGAATAATGTTTTTGGGGTCTAATTTGTTGCTTTTCCCCGCTAGGAGACAGTGTATGAAGGCATACTTTTGCTGATATGTTCATAATATGAAATAAGGGTGTTTAAGACACATTTTATGAGATAATTTGCTGTATTACTTTTATTTGTGCTCATGTATTACTGTAGCTCCAACTTTAGAATATCTTAAGATATTCTCATTGTTGTAGAATTTCCCTATTTTGGGATATTGCAGTGGTATCAGAGCTTCTTTCTTGGAAAAACCTGTGGATTTCAGCCATTATGCCATCAAAAGAAGGGGATATGTATAGAAAATAGAAGACTCCATTAGGTGGAGGAAGAAAGGAAGATAGGCTTACAAAGCTACTTCCAAGATCTATACAGAACTTTCAAGAAGATTTGAAGAAAATAAGGATGGATATGGAATCTCCAGAAGAGTTTGGATCTAGAGCTAGATCTAGATTTGAAAATGGTGAGTGCGAGCATGCAGCTACACTCCATGATGCATAGTGCAGTCAAATGCCCAGATCTATCATGAGATGGATGAAAGGAGGGAGAATGCCTAAGAGGAAAACTCTTAGTGATTTGTTGCAGAAGTATGAATCTCAAACTGAGAGGTTTAGAGATAATACCACTTTCCAAGAATTTTGCAAGATCCAGGTGAAGAGAATCAAGTAGAAGAATATGGATAGATTCCTTCTATCTATCTTTGATGGTTCACCTACATGTTCAGCCAGGGCTTGGGTGGAAGAGCTAGACACCTTTTTGCAGCAGCATCAAATTCCTGAAAGTGAATCCATCAGAGTAGCAGCGCTGCATTTTGG
>JAXQQM020086559.1:0-15000 GCA_034641835.2 Pinus albicaulis
CACAGAGCGACCTCATCCACCTCTGAGAACACAGAGCGGAAGGGTAACTCTTTTGACATATGCCTCCCAGGACAAGCATGGCCAACATTACCGCTCATGCGCTACCGAGTGGGGATGGAGAGAAGACGAGAGTCGACGACCCTACAAATGACCCAAGGCCACTCTTCAGGCACACCCGAACAAGCAACTCAGTTACCAACCCACCTTTCACACGAAAATCCAACCCCTCCCCCCACCGAAAGGGGGAGGAGGTGAACAATATACCGAGGAGCCGATTTCACGAAGCCAACGAGACAAAATCCCACCTCTCCAACCCACCAAAAAGGGAGGAGGTGAACAATATGGTGAAGAGCCAACATCGACGGAGCCAACGAGCGAGCAAGGGGCACGAGAGTGACATAGGTGACCGGCCAGTTTTCTCAAGGAGCCACACAGAGCGGAAGGGTAACTCTTTTCAAATATGCCTCCCAGGACAAGCATGGACAACATTACCGCTCATGCGCTACCGAGTGGGGATGGAGAGAAGACGAGAGTCAACGACCCTACAAATGACCCAAGGCCACTCTTTAGGCACAACCGAACAAGCAACTCATTTACCAACCCACCTTTCACACGAAAATCCAACCCCTCCCCCGACCAAAAGGGGAGGAGGTGAACAATATACCGAGGAGCCGATTTCACGAAGCCAACGAGACAAGAGCCCACCTCTCCAACCCACCAAAAAGGGAGGAGGTGAACAATATAGTGCAGAGCCAACATCGACGAAGCCAATGAGCGAGCAAGGGGCACGAGAGCGACATAGGCGACCGTCCAGTTGTCTCAAGGAGCCACACAGAGCGACCTCATCCAACTCTGAGAACACAGAGCGGAAGGATAACTCTTTTCACATATGCCTCCCAGGACAAGCATGGCCAACATTACCGCTCATGCGCTACCGAGTGGGGATGGAGAGAAGACGAGAGTCCACGACCCTACAAATGACCCAAGGCCACTCTTCAGGCACACCCGAACAAGCAACTCAGTTACCAACCCACCTTTCACACGAAAATCCAACCCCTCCCCCCACCGAAAGGGGGAGGAGGTGAACAATATACCGAGGAGCCGATTTCACGAAGCCAACGAGACAAAATCCCACCTCTCCAACCCACCAAAAAGGGAGGAGGTGAAGAATATGGCGAAGAGCCAACATCGACGGAGCCAACGAGCGAGCAAGGGGCACGAGAGCGACATAGGCGACCGGCCAGTTGTCTCAAGGAGCCACACAGAGCGACCTCGTCCAACTCTGAGAACACAGAGCGGAAGGGTAACTCTTTTCACATATGCCTCCCGGGACAAGCATGGCCAACATTACCGCTCATGCGCTACCGAGTGGGGATGGAGAGAAGCCGAGAGTCGACGACCCTACAAATGACCCAAGGCCACTCTTCAGGCACACCCAAACAAGCAACTCAGTTACCAACCCACCTTTCACACGAAAATCCAACCCCTCCCCCCACCGAAAGGGGAGGAGGTGAACAATATACCGAGGAGCCGATTTCACGAAGCCAACGAGACAAAAGCCCACCTCTCCCACCCACCAAAAAGGGAGGAGGTGAACAATATGGCGAAGAGCCAACATCGACGGAGCCAACGAGCGAGCAAGGGGCACGAGAGCGACATAGGCGACCGGCCAGTTGTCTCAAGGAGCCACACAGAGCGACCTCGTCCACCTCTGAGAACACAGAGCGGAAGGGTAACTCTTTTCACATATGCCTCCCAGGACAAGCATGGCCAACATTACCGCTCATGCGCTACCGAGTGGGGATGGAGAGAAGATGAGAGTCGACGACCCTACAAATGACCCAAGGCCACTCTTCAGGCACACCCGAACAAACAACTCAGTTACCAACCCACCTTTCACATGAAAATCCAACCCCTCCCCCCACCAAAAGGGGAGGAGGTGAACAATATAGCGAGGAGCCGATTTCACGAAGCCAACGAGACAAAAGCACACCTCTCCAACCCACCAAAAAGGGAGGAGGTGAACATTATAGTGAAGAGCCAACATCGACAGAGCCAACGAGCGAGCAAGGGGCACGAGAGAAACATAGGCGACCGGCCAGTTGTCTCAAGGAGCCACACAGAGCGACCTCATCCAACTCTGAGAACACAGAGCGAAAGGGTAACTCTTTTCACATATGCCTCCCAGGACAACCATGGCCAACATTACCGCTCATGCGCTACCGAGTGGGGATGGAGAGAAGATGAGAGTCAACGACCCTACAAATGACCCAAGGCCACTCTTCAGGCACACCCGAACAAACAACTCAGTTACCAACCCACCTTTCACACGAAAATCCAACCCCTCCCCCCACAAGCAAGCAAAATGGGAGGAGAAGAACAATATAGAGAAGAGCCGACATCGACAAAGCCAACGAGCGACATATCAAAACGCTGATTTCAACAGAGCAAACGTGCGACCAAGGGGCACGAGAGAGAGTTACCGGAGCGCCGATTTCAACAACGCCAACAGGCAGCCGGTCATCTCAAAGAGCCACACACAACAACCCCATCCAAATGCTAGAAAACAGAGTGGACGGGAGAGATTGTTCAAACATGCCTCCAAGGACAAGCATGGCCAACATTACCGCTCATATGCTACCGAGTGGTGATGGAGAGAAGAAAGTCGACAACCCTACAAATAACCCAAGGCTATTCTTCAGGCACAATCGAGAAAAACAACTCAATTACCAACCCACCTTTCACACGAAAAGCAAATCTGATAAGCGCACCCTCAGACAAAACAGGGCGACCCGAACGCCCCCGTCCGTGCGCCCTCACCCGGGGCGACACGGAGCGCCCCCCCCAAATGGACGCACATGGGAGCAAACGGCAAATGGGTGGTCGCAACTTAGCAAATATGGCACGGGCGCCCTCGGGCCAAACAACCCGACCCGAACGGACAACCTCACCCGGCACGACCAAACGACCCGACCCGAACGAACGCCCTCACCCGGGGCGACACGGTGCGCCCACCCGAACGGACGCACATGGGAGCAAACGGCAAACGGGCCGCCCGGACGTGCATAAGGCACCCGGGCGGTCACAAATTAGCAAATCTGACACAGGCGCCCTCGGGCCAAACGACCCGTCCCGAACGGACGCCCTCACCCGGCACGCCCACCCGAACGAACGCCATCACCCGGCGCGACACGGCACGCCCGACCCGAACGGACGCTCATGGGAGCAAACGGCAAACGGACCTCCCGGATGTGCACAAGGCACCCGGGCGGTCACAACTTAGCAAATCTGACACGGGCACCCTCGGCCCAAACGACCCGACCCGAACGGACGCCCTCACCCGGCACGACACGGCACGCCCACCCGAAAGGACGCACATGGGAGCAAACGGCAAATGGGCTGCCCGGACGTGCACAAGGCACCCGGGCGGTCACAACTTAGCAAATATAACACGGGCGCCCTCGGGTCAAACGACCCCACTCGAACGGACGACCTCACCTGGCACGCCCGCCCGAACGGACGCCCTCACCCGGCACGACATGGCGCGCCCACCCGAACGGACGCCCTCACCCGGCACGACACGGCGCGCCCACCCGAACAGACGCACATAGGAGCGAACTGCAAACGGGCCGCCCGGACGTGCACAACTTGAGGTGGTCACAACATCATCGACACGGGTGCCTCGGGCCCAGCGGCCAGGCCCGAACGAGACGCCCTACGACGGGACACGCGCACGACCAACGGACGCATGGGAGCAGCGGAAGCAGACGCCCGGACGTGCACAAGGCACCTGGGTAGTCACAACTTAGCAAATCTGACACGGGCGCCCTCGGGCCAAACCACCCGACCCGAACGGACGACCACACCCGGCACGACCAAACAACCCGACCCGAACGGACGCCCTCACCGGGCACGACATGACGCGCCCACCTGAACGGACGCACATGGGAGCAAATGGCAAACGGGCTGCCCGGACGTGCACAAGGCACCTGAGTGGTCACAACTTAGCAAATCTCACACGGGCGCCCTCGGGCCAAACCACCCGACCCGAACGGACGACCTCACCCGGCACGACCAAACGACTCGACCCGAATGGACGCCCTCACCGGGCACGACACGACGCGCCCACTCGAACGGACGCACATGGGAGCAAACGGCAAACATGCTGCCCGGACGTGCACAAGGCACCCGGGAGGTCACAACTTAGCAAATCTGACACGGGCGCCCTCGGGCCAAACCACCCGACCCGAACGGACACCCTCACCCGGCACGACCAACCGAACGGACGCCCTCACCCGGCACGACACGACGCGCCCACCCAAACGGTCGCACATGGGAGCAAACGGCAAACGGGCCGCCCGGACGTGCACAAGGCACCCGGGCGGTCACAACTTAGCAAATCTGACATGGATACCCTCGGGCCATACCACCCGACCCGAACGGACGCCCTCAGCCGGCACGACCACCCGAACGGACGCCCTCACCCGGCACGACACGACGCGCCCACCCAAACGGTCACACATGGGAGAAAACGGCAAACGGGCCGCCCGGACGTGCACAAGGCACCCGGGCGGTCACAACTTAGCAAATCTGACATGGGCGCCCTCGGGCCAAACGACCCGACGCTACCCGAACGGACGCCCTCGCCCGACACGCCCACTCGAACGGTCGCCATCGTACCGCACGACCAAACGACACGACACGAACGGACGCCCTCACCCGGCACACCCACACGAACGGACGCCCTCACCCGGCGCGACACGACACGCCCGACCAAATGAACGCACATGGGAGAAAACGGCAAACGGGCCGCCCGGACGTGCACAAGGCACCTGGGCGGTCACAACTTAGCAAATCTGACACGGGCGCCCTCGGCCCAAACGACCCGACCCGACCTGAACGGACGCCCTCGCCCGGCACGCCCACCCGAATGGTCGCCATCGTGCCGCACGACCAAACGACATGACACGAACGGATGCCCTCACCTGGCACGACCGAACGACCCGACCCGAACGGACGCCCTCACCCGGCACGACCAAACGACCCGACCCAAATGGATGCACATGGGAGCAAACAGCAAACGGGCTGCCCGGACGTGCACAAGGCACCCAGACGGTCACAACTTAGCAAATCTGACACGGGCGCCCTCGGGCCAAATGACCTGACCCGACCCGAACGGACGCCCTCTCCCGGCACGCCGACCCGAACGGACACCCTCACCCGGCACGACCGAACGAACCGACCCGAACGGACGCCCTCACCCGGCACGACCGAACGACCCGACCCGAACGGACGCCCTCACCCGGCACGACCAAACGACCTGACCCGAATGGACGCACATGGGAGCAAACGGAAAACGGGCCGCCCGGACGTGCACAAGGCACCCGGGCGGTCACAACTTAGCAAATTTGACACGGGCGCCCTCGGGCCAAACGACCCGACCCGACCCGAATGGACGCCCTCGCCCGGCACGCCCACCCGAACGGACGCCATCGTGCCGCCACCCAAATGGACGCCATCGTGCCGTACGACCAAACGACCCGACCCAAACGGACGCCCTCACCCGGCAGGACCGAACGCCCCGACCCGAACGGACGCCCTTACTGGGCACGCCCACCCGAACGACACGAACGGACGCCCTCACCCAGCACGACCGAACGACCCGACCCGAACGGACGCCCTCACCCGGCACGCCCACCCGAACGGACGCCCTCACCCGGCGCGACACGGCATGCCCAACTAAAAGGACGCACATGGGGGCAAACGGCAAACGGGCCGCCCGGACGTGCACAAGGCAACCGGGCGGTGACAACCTAGCAAATCTGACATGGACGCCCTCGGGCCAAACGACCCGACCCGACCCGAACGGACGCCCTCGCCTGGTACGCCCACCCGAACGGACGCCGTCGTGCTGCACGACCAAACGACCCGACCCGCACGGACGCCCTCACCCGGCACGACCGAAACACCCGACCCGAACGGACGCCCTCACCCAGCACGACCGAATGACCTGACCCGAACGGACGCCCTCACCCGACACGACACGACCAAACGGACGCACATGGGAGCAAACGGCAAACAGGCCTCCCGGATGTGCACAAGGCACCCGAGCGGTCACAACTCAGCAAATCAGACACGGGCGCCCTCGGGCCAAATGACCCGACCCGACCCGAACGGACACCCTCGCCCGGCACGCCCACCCAAATGGACGCCATCGTGCCGCACGACCAAACGACCCGACCCGAACGGACGCCCTCACCTGGCACGACCGAACGACTCGACCCGAACGGACGCCCTCACCCGGCACAATCAAACGACCCGACCAAACGAATGCACATGGGAGCAAATGGCAAACGGGCCACCCGGAGGTGCACAAGGCACCCGGGCGGTCACAACTTAGCAAATCTGACACGGGCGCCCTTGGGCCAAACGACCCGACCCGACCCGAACGGACG
Organism: Pinus albicaulis; assembly: GCA_034641835.2. Lineage (NCBI taxonomy): Eukaryota > Viridiplantae > Streptophyta > Pinopsida > Pinales > Pinaceae > Pinus > Pinus albicaulis. The sequence continues at coordinate 6,456 of JAXQQM020086559.1, forward strand.
CCCTCGCCCAGCGGGCACACCTGAACGGACGCCATCGTGCCGCACGACCAAACGACCCGACCCGAAAGGACGCCCTCACCCGGCACGACCGAACAACCTAACCCGAACAGACGCCCTCACCCGGCACAACCGAATGACCCGACCCGAACGGACGCCCTCACCCGGCACGACCGTACGACCCGACCTGAATGGACGCCCTCACCCGGCACGACCAAACGACCCGACCAAACAGACGCACATGGGAGCAAACGGCAAACGGGCCGCCCAGACATGCACAAGGCACCCGGGTGGTCATGACTTAGAAAATCTGACACGAGCGCCCTCGGGCCAAACGACCCGACCCGACCCAAACGAACACCCTCACCCAGCATGACCGAACGACCCGACCCGAACGGACACCCTCACCCGGCGCGCCCGACCAAACGGACGGACATGGGGGCAAACGGCAAACGGGCCGCCCGGACGTGCACAAGGCACCCGGGCGGTCACAACTTAGCAAATCTGACACGGGCGCCCTCGGGCCAAACGACCCGACCCGACCCAATCGGACGCCCTCACACGGCACGCCCACCCGAACGGATGCCATCGTGCCGCACGACCAAACGACCCGACCCGAACAAACACCCTCACCCGGCACGCCCACCCGAATGGACGCCCTCACCCAGCGTGACACGGCACGCCCGACCAAACGGACGCACATGGGAGAAAATGGCAAACGGGCCTCCCGGACGTGCACAAGGCACCCGGGCGGTCACAACTTAGAAAATATGACACGGGTGCCCTCGGGCCAAATGACCCGACCCGACCCGAACGGACGCCCTCGTCCGGCGCGCCCACCCGAACGGATGCCATCGTGCCACACGACCAAACGACACGACACAAACGGACGCCCTTACCCGGCACGACCGAACGACCCGACCCGAACGGACGCCCTCACCCGGCACGCCCACTCGAACAGACGCCCTCACCCAGCGCGACACAACACACCTGACCAAATAGACGCACATGGGATCAAACGACAAACGGGCCGCCCGGACGTGCACAAGGCACCCGGGCGGTCACAACTTAGCAAATCTGACACGGGCGCCCTCGGGCCAAACGACCCGACCCGACCCGAACGGACGCCCTCGCCCGGCACGCCCACTCGAACAGTTGCCATCGTGCCGCACGACCAAACGACACGACACGAACGGACGCCCTCACCCGGCACGACCGAACGACCCGACCCGAACGGACGCCCCCACCCGACACGACCGAACAACCCAACCCGAACGGACGCCCTCACCCGGCACGACCAAACAACCTGACCAAACAGACGCACATGGGAGCAAACGAAAAACGGGCCGCCCAGACGTGCACAAGGCACCCGGGCGGTCACAACTTAGCAAATCTGACACGGGCGCCCTCGGGCCAAACGACCCGACCCGACCCGAACGGACGCCCTCGCCCGGCACGCCCACCTTAACAGACGCCATCGTGCCGCACGACCAAACGACCCGACCCGAACGGACGCCCTCACCCGGCACGACCGAACGACCCGACCCAAACGGATGCCCTCACCCGGCATGACCAAACGACCCGACCAAATGGACGCACATGGGACCAAACGGCAAACTGCCCGCCCGGACGTGCACAAGGCACCCGGGCGGTCACAACTTAGCAAATCTGACACGGGCGCCCTCGGGCCAAACGACCCGACCCGACCCGAACGGATGCCCTCGCCCGACACGCCTATCCGAATGGACGCCATCGTGCCGCATGACCAAATGACCCGACCCGAACGGATTCCCTCACTCGGCACGACCGAAAGACCCGACCCGAACGGACGCCCTCACACGGCACGACCGAATGACCCGACCTGAATGGACACCCTCGCCCGGCATGACCGAATGACCCGACCCGAACGGACGCCCTCACCCGGCACGACCGAACGACCCGACCCGAACGGACGCCCTCACCCGGCACGACCAAACGAACCGACCAAACGGACGCACATGGGAGCAAACGGCAAACGGGCCGCCCGGACGTGCACAAGGCACCCGGACGGTCACAACTTAGCAAATCTGACACGGGCGCCCTCGGGCCAAACGACCCGACTCGACCCGAACGGACACCCTCACCCGGCACGACCGAACGACCCGACCCGAATGGACGCCCTCACCCGGCGCGCCTGACCAAACGGACGCACATGGGAGAAAACGGCAAATGGGCCGCCCGGACGTGCACAAGGCACCCGGGCGGTCACAACTTAGCAAATCTGACACGGGCACCCTCGAGCCAAACGACCCGACCCGACCCGAACGGATGCCCTCACCCAGCACGTCCACCCGAATGGACGCCCTCGGGCCAAACGAACCGACCCGAACGGAAGCCCTCACACGGCATGACCGAACGACCCGACCCGACCCGACCCGACCCGAACAGACCCCCTCACCTGGCACGCCCACCCGAACGGACGCCCTCGGGCCAAACGACCCAACCTGACCCGAATGGACGCCCTCACCCGGCACGACCAAACAACCCGATCCGACCCAACCCGAAGGGACGCCCTCACCTGGCACGACCAAACGACCCGACCCGACCCGACCCGAACGGACGCCCTCACCCGGCACGCCCACTGACCCGACCCGAACGGACGCCTCACCCGCACGCCCACCCAACCCTACCGTAATGGACGCCTTGGGGCCAAATGATCCGACTGACCCGAACGGACGCCTCACCTCGCACGACCAAACGACCACCCGACCCGAACGACGCCCTCACCCGCACGACCAAACGACCCGACCCGAACGACGCCCTTGGGCCAAACGACCACTCCGACTTGAACGATGCCCTTGGCCAAACGACACGACCCGACCCGAACTGGACGCCTCACCTTCCACGACCAAATGACCTGATTCCGAACCGGACGCCCTCACCCTAAGACGACCAAACGACCGACCAAACGGACGCACATGGAGCAAACGGCAAACGGGCCGCCTGCATGTGCATAAGGCACCCGGGCAACACAACCTAGCAATCTGGACATGGGTGCCCTCCGACCAAACGGCCCGACCCGACGCCTCACCCGTACACGGCACGACCGACCAAACGGACGCACATGGGAGCAAACGGCAAACGGGCCGCCCGGACGTGCACAAGGCACCCGGGCGGTCACAACTTAGCAAATATGACACGGTCCTCCCGCCCAACGACCGACCCGACGCTTTCCGGCCGGCCTCACCCGACGCGCCCGACCCGCAATCTCGAACGCGCTGTCAAGTGAGTCTGTGACTCCACGACTCGTGTCACATCGAACCGCACCATGCTAAGGGGTTATTCCGGAGCATCCGGACGGACTGAGGCCGTAATGTGCACGTACACTGCCGCATTTAACCGTATAGTTGGGAAGTGGATTAGACATAGGGAGCTCAAGGGATGGTCTAAACTGATTTGTAGTGCCGATTTGAGTGACCCGGCAGCACTTGGGCAGTTTTGTGCAGGATATTCCCAAGGTGAATTCTCTCAAGGTGAATTTGATGATTGTAAATGATTGCTGTAGGCTAGTTTGATGGTTGACAAGCCTTAGGGCTTGGTCAAAAGGCTAACTTGCCTTGCCAAGGAGCAGAAGTGGCTTCTGCTGGATTGGAACTTATTATTTCATATTTATCATTATTAACAGAGAATTGCCCCTCCCTTGTATGTATGAGCATACTTGTGGATTGATAATGATGTTTATGTTTATTTCTGCATATCGAGAGAACCTTTGGTTAATAACTAATAAGTGTTGCTAAAGGCGTAGTCTATATACTTGAGTATTTGGAAAAAGAAAAAAGTACGGAGTGTTTGACCTGCTTCACATGGTTTAAAGACACCCCAAGGATAGGGTGAAGGACATTCCTACAGGTGACAAGGCTGCTAACAATTATTTTTCGACATAAATTTCCTCATCAGACTCACCCGCAACGGTCTTGGAGCCCTCACACGGCATGACCTGACCCGCCCTAACGAAGGCACAAAGGAGCAAATGGCAATTGGTTTGCACGAACGTGCACAAGGCACAGGGGCGGTCACAAATTAGCATTTTTTATACGGCCTCCCTCACACGACCTGACCCAAACACGTTTCCTTGGGCACCCTCACACGGCACGACCCAACCCGTCCGAACGAAGGAACAAGGGAGTAAACGGAAAACGGGTCGCACGAACGTGCACAAGGCACACGATAGCATTTTTTATACGGCCCCCCTCGCACGGCACAACCCGACCCAACCCGCCCGAATGAAGGCACAAGGGAGAAAATCGGAAACTGGCCGCGCGAACGTGCACAAGGCACGCGGGCGGTCACAACTTAGCATTTTTTATATGGCCGCCCTCACACGACCCGACCCGAACGCGTTTCCTTGGGCACCCCCATGCGACCCGACCCGACCGAACACGTTTCCCTGCTCGAAGGTATGCATCCCAAGTGCATCAAAATCAAGACCAATCTCGATCTCAGTTCCTCAATGAACCAGATACTGCAAGATCATTGTAGTATGAAGCCTCCAATGAATGAAACTCCATCATGAACTCCCACGCATCATCCTATCCAAAGCGTTGGCAAGCATACTTGTATTGCCCACGAGTGCCACCACAAGTTGTTCTCACCCTGCAAGTCATATGAATGTGCTCGTGGGCTGATCATCCAACCAATTTCTTGTTGCTAAAAGTGAACAACGTCCATCAGCCCATCTATAAAAGATCTCCATGTAGCACCAAAAATCAATCATGCTCAGCATATTCCTTCTTGACACTCCTCCATGATGCTCATAAGTGGGCACCCAGTAAGTGCACCTGCATAATGTCTCCACATAATGTCCTGCCATGCCCTCCTGTCAATGTACATGACTTTGGTTGCCCATGTGTCCATCAAGAGTAGACTCGCCTCAACCCCAGTCACCATCATGTGTATAGTGTACAGGCTAAGTGCCCTCGGTCACTTCTACCATCATCATCATGGGTACTTCCTCCAAGGCTTCTCCCTCGCTAAAGGTGCACCAAGAGTTCCTTCTTGGTTGTAAGCCATGAAGAAGTCTACCCAGACAATGTGCCCTACCACCAAGGCAGTCCATGAGTCATGCCGGGCACCTAGCCAGTTTCCACGTGGCTAAGCATGACCCGTATCTATCACAGAGATCATCAAGTTCCACCCTTGTCACGGGAATTTGAACCTACTAGAGCGAGGTCACAAATTTCCCTATCAAGGCCTACAACAAGAAATGCTCCCCTTGCTTCTCCAACGTACAAGGTTCCATCATAGTCATCCGAGGAAAGGTCCTCCATGGTATTGGAAAAGAAGTCATCTTATTTCCCATCCCTACATGTGGTCCATCTCCCAGATGCTCAATTGAAACACGAGCCATGTCTTCATGAAGAATCTCTAAGTGAGTGTCCTCCATCCTCATCAATTTCTGTAATGCTTCCGATCCTGGTACCGCCTGCTCATAAAGTTCCTCCTCGATCATTGTCACTTCTGCAAAATTTTCATGTGGTTCATCCCCCAATGCCTGCAATGTGCTTGGTCCAGGTTCAACTTGTTCCACGAGTTCTTCCTCTATCATATCCGCATCCTCAACATCCTCCCCAGAATCATCCATCACCGATGCTTGTGATGTGCTTGGCCCTGGTCCAACCTGTTCATCAAGTTCGTCCTCGACTTCTACCACATCTTCAACATCCTTGTGAGAATCGTCCACCATCAATGCTTGTAATGTGCTTAGTCCTGGTCCAACTTGTTCATCAGCTTCTTCCTTGACTTCAATCACATCTACAACATCCTTTGGTTCGGCCACAGTGGGCTTCATGCCACCATGCTTCATCTTTCCAAAGTCTCTAAGCTTCAGAACCTTAACAATTAACTTCCTTTGCTCTTCTTCCACCTTGTCCATTTCTGCTCAGAGAATTCTCACTTTCTTCATAAGTCGAAACATTTCATATTTTCTCGTGCCAGATGTCCTCCTCTTGCACAATGTATCAATGGTCCGACTCGCCTCATCGAACTCCTTTTCCACTTCCTTCGACTTCTCTTTAATTTCTTTGAAGTTCATTTCCAATGAAACAAACTCATCCATCAAGCTTCAATACCACCTGCAACGCCGCAACGGTATCCCTGCTCAATAATAATAATAATAATAAAAGCCACAAAAATGTAGCTCTGATACCAACTGTCACGCCCTTATACCTGTGGTAGTCTCCCAACCGCTCTATAGACGGGTGTGGCACTACCTTATTTTTCTCTTTTCAAATACTCAATAAGTAGACTACGCCTAACTCAAAACTTGTTTAATTAATCTTCCAAAGTGCTCCTGTGCGGAAATAAAATAGCAATAAACATCAATATCAAACCACATGAACGCCCATACATTCAAGGGAGGGGAAAATCCCGTTAATAAGTCTGCCCAGTATTATGCTTCAATAAATATGTACAATCTGCAATAACTATACAGCCAAGCCTCCATAAACCATTTATGCTTCTTGCCAAATGTGCTTGTACCTGGGTCTAGCCTTAACAGCTTCCCAACAGTGCAAAAAATCCAAAGGAACCCCAAAATTCCCTTTCAGAACATGTTTCTGAAGTCTGCGCGAATTCTGGTTCGAGTGGGTCACTCAGGTCACAGACGCCCTCGACACCCTGAACGCGTTTCTGCACGCGGGTCACAGGGGTCACGGTCTGCACGCGTTTCCTGAACGCGTTCGACCTGACCCGACCCGACCTGACCCTGTTGAACAAACTCTACACCTTCAAACACTGTTCCCCACGTCCGGAATGAGGGCAAGCTGCACGAACCCGACTCGACCTGAACGCGCCCGCCCTGAACACTGTTCTCCACGCATCCTGCGGAAGGAACCCGACTTGACCATGCACTAAACAATGCACCGCACGCGCCCTATAGAAGGAACCCGACTCGACCTGCGGGTGAACGCCGAACGGGTTTTTACCTGACTCGACCCAGACTCCGTTTCCCTGCTGCGGCTTCACCCTCCACCCTCGACTTTCTCTCTGGCTCGAGCATTAGCTTGCCAATGGTGGAATCACCAAGATGTTGATGTCCTTCTTTCTTTCCTTTATCATCCATAGCACGTCCTCCTTTCGTATGTGCCTTTGCCCACACATTGCTTCCATGGGTGGGGCTTGACCCATATAAGGTCGACCCAGTAAATGCCCATAAAGCCTTGGTTACGACGTGGCATTTCCTCCTTAACGTCGGCTTGCCACCACGGCCGGCCTATAAAACCTCCAAGCCAACACACGGCCATTTTTGGACGCGTTTATGCACGTCGCACGGTCACCATGATAACGTTGCATAGTAGCCGAACGATGTTTTCGTCCGTCGGCGCGCCCGTCTAACCTTCCATCGTGGTTTTCGTCGTTCGTTGCATGTCCACCGAATGCTTCCAACGCCTTCCGTCGTCGTCCTCGGCTGGTGGGTCTTACAGGGGCGGTTTCCGTCGCGGTGGGCGTATAATTGGACGATGTCCATTGAGCAGGGACATGGAAACCTTACATTTCGCACAGTTGGGCGACTGTCATCACGGTGCGGCGAGGAAACCTTTCATGCCCCTAGACCTTTGGTGACCTTTCAACCGTGCTATAGATGGGGTGCGGCACTACCGTACTTCTCCTTTTCGTAATACTCAAGTATGTAGACTACGCCTTTAGCAACACTTGTTAAATTAGTTAATCAAATGTTCTTTCAATGTGCGGAAAACATGAACATCATCATCACATCCATAGTGTACACCCATACATACAAGGGAGGGGCAACTCCCAGTTAATAATGGGTCTGCCCGATAATATGTTTCATAAATACGAAATAGAGTATAAGTTCCAATCCAGCAAAATACCCCCTTTGCTCTTTGGCAAGGCAAGTCACTTTTTGTCCAAGCTTACAATGCTTGAAAATCATTAACTAGCCCACAACAATCATTTACAGCACTAGAATTCACCTCGGGAATATCCTGCATAAAACTGCCCAAGTGCTGCCGTGTCACTCGGGTCGGCACTGCAAATGATTTCAGACATCCCCGTGAGCTCTCCGTCTGTCCAATCCACTCCCCCAGCTATGTGGTTAGCTCCGTCCCATCAAAACACACCTACTTCAACTTTCGGCACTCAATTCCAACTCACGATGCCTTCAGAACGAACTCTGAACTGAAGCTCGGATCGTGCGGACGCCCTGCCCGACCCGACCTTGCACTACAGATGCCCTGCGAAGAAGTTCCGCATGCCCTGCACATATGTCACATGACTTGACCTGCGCGCTGCCCAAATCGACCTATCCTGCGGTGTAGATGCCCTGCGGAGGAATTATGCACGCCCTGCACGTCAACAACATGGCTCGACCCGCGCTCGCCCTGCGTTCACCGCCGTCGTGTTTCCTTCACCAACGAGTTGTTGGCTTAGCTCGTGGTGCTCCAATGCGCACACACTCAGATGCTTGCTTGATCGTTGGTTGGATGACTTCTCCATCATCCGCACGCCGTATTAATACGCGTATCATGTGCGTGTCGTGGGTCACTCGGTC
>JAXQQM020086559.1:20000-29677 GCA_034641835.2 Pinus albicaulis
CGCAAGTTGGAGATAAATCCGCCCTACCCAATGGGAGGACAAGAGAGAGCAAAGCAAGTTCAGGGATGCCACACAGAGCCTGCATCGGCTAACGCCGACTGCCCAACCAAGGGGATAAGATCACCGCTTGCCGACACATGCCACGAAACATCGCCTGCCACATTTCAGCCAACCGCACCGCATTGGGCATAGACGACCACCTCCGCTGCTCCCTAGCATATTGCAAGGAGTGCATTTGATTGGGATGCGACACCCAGATAGACGTGCCCTCGACCGAAGCTTCGGGCGCAAATTGCGTTCTAAAACTCGATGATTCACGGGATTCTGCAATTCACACTAAGTATCGCATTTCGCTACGTTCTTCATCGTAACAAGAGCCGAGATATCCATTGCTGAGAGTCGTTTCCGTGTGTTACCAAAATATCGCACCCCCACAAGAAATGGCTAAAAGCCAACCCAACGTACAATGCGTCGCAACAAGCCCCCTTCCCCCTCAAGACAACCGCACTCCATAACACCCACTCACCAAAGGGAAGGGGCTCGAACAAGCAAGAAGAGCTACTTTCCAAACCCCGTGCCTTTCAAAAAGGGTAGAATTGTAAAGAATGATGACCGAGAAGGACTAGGTTGGCCACCCTGAAAACTCGCACTTCTTTTCGTCCTTCACGAACATCAAGCCCACTACAACTCCCCCTTTTTTCTCCGTAAATACGGGGGTCAGAACGAGGAAAGTAAGAAAAACACATGAAAGAAAGAGAAACAAAAATGTCCACCCACTCAAAGGAGAAGGCCCAAACAGATAACAAACACTTCGGGAGCCCTGCGCCCTCGCAAAAGGGGGGGAATCGCAAGGAACGACAATCGGGAAGGACTAGGGTGGCCAACCCAGGAGCTTGCACTGCCTTTCATCCTTCGCGAATGACAATCCTCAATGATTCACCCTTTTCTCCGTAAAGCTAGGGGCCGAAAGGAGGAAGAGAAAAAAGCAACCCAAAAAGAGAAAAGAAAAAAGAGAACCAAAACATGGCCGAGGCTCAAACACAAAACAGGCTTTCAAGGCCCTGTGCCCTCGCAAAAAGGCGGGAACTGCACAGATCGATGACCGAGAAGGACTAGGGCGGCCACCCCAGCAGGAACTCGCACTGCTTTTTCATCCTTCCGAAAACGTCAAAATCCACGGCAATCCCACCTTTTCTCCGTAAAGCTAGGGGAACAAAACGAATCACAAGGGGAGGCTCAAACACAGTACAAGATTTTCCAAGCCCTGTGCCTTGGCAAAAAAGGGGGGAACTGCAAGGAACGATGACCGAGAAGGACTAGGGTGGCCAACCCGGTATCCAAGCCCTGTGCCTTGGCAAAAAAGGGGGGAACTGCAAGGAACGACGACCGAGAAGGACTAGGGTGGCCAACCCGGGAGCTTGCACTGCTTTTCATCCTTCTCTGACACCGACCCACAACAATTCTCGCTTTTCTCCGTAAAGCTGGGGACCGGAAGGGAAGAAAACGACGACAAGAAAGAAAGAAAAACCAAGCATTACCCACCACAACACTCGCGACAAAAATCCAATTTGAGAGAAAGGGGGCCAAATTTCAAGCAACGCTAGCTAGAAAAACAGAGGGCCACCGCCGCGCGAGGGGACGTTGGCTTAACCAAAAAGAAGGAAAACAAGGCACCCGATCAAAAGCATCCCACATTTTCGCACCCTTCCACATACTACATTGCGATGCAACATCCTTTCTATCTACACGACATAACGAGCGACAATCAAGCAACCAAGCAGAGACAAGCCACAACCTAAACTTGACCACTAGAAAAGCCGAGGGCCCCGACGAGACAAGTGCCTAGAGCACGTTACTACTGAGAGGTAAACGAACCCCCAACCCACACAAGGCGTCAGACAAAAAATGCACTAATAGCAAACCCACCCCGCTATTGCACCCCTCCGTGTACAGGGCACCCGACAACCTTTCCAGCCAAAAATTCGAGGGGGCCCAAACAACCGAAACTCCAAAGAGGAGTTATCGCAGGCTGACACTCAATGCTGGATAAAGCCCAGGGCCACAAATACGCCGGCGGTGCAACGTCACACCCTTAAAAGAGGGAAGCCCCCAAAGCGCACACCACAACTCTTTTGCAACAATCGACACATCCAAGAAATGACCAAGTCGCGCAAAAAAACCCACAATCCAAATGGTGAGGCCTAGGACATAACCTGCTTCCTACTTTTCCTTGGAAAGGGGGAGTGGCTCAAGAAAGGACGAGGAATTCCCTCAACACCAAAGGGGGACGAGAAAAGAATGCCACCTCGTGCCCATTGACGAGGAAACTTGCAATTTTGATGGAGATCGAACCAAGGGAGGGCTATTTCATTACCTAGACCCAACCCTTCCGCGAGGGCATGTCGAGGAACAGTCGAGAGGACTAGGGTGGCCAGCCCAACGAATTTCTCCGCTTTGACCCCACCCCGACATTTTCCCCTCGCGAAAGGGTTGAGGTAGGAAGCGCACGCGCAACCACTCCCTTGACCCAACCACCAACACAAAGGCTCGCCCAAGCAAACACATAAACCACCGCCGCCGCCTTTTGGAGAGAACCAACTATGGAGGCCCACATCTTCCAACGAACAAAGGACCGAGCACCGCCGCTACGAACGAATCTGAATTTTTCCATCGTGTTTCCTAAGCACCTCGACTGTAGCAACCATGCCCTGCCGAACGGACCGTTGGAGAGGGGGCTCCCGGGCAACGAGTCGAACCCCATACAAAAAACACATTAGGGGAAATAATAACAAAGGATGGGACAAGCACAAGCATCACTTGTAAGTACACGAAACAACAAGCGTGAACTCAAGACAGGCAACTAAAAATGTTGCGAGTCTCTTTCGCAAGAGGCACCACCCCGACAAAGCATCAAACTCGCTCACCTAGAGACAAACCACACGTTCCTAGATTACATACAATCGAAACCCACACACAACCCAAACGAAAAAAAAAAACCCTGCTATCAATGATCCTACCGCAGGTTCACCTACGGTAACCTTGTTACGACTTCTCCTTCCTCTAAATGATAAGGTTCAATGAACTTCTCACGACGTCGACAGCGGCGAACCACCGTCGTCGACGCAATCCGAACACTTCACCGGATCATTCAATCGGTAGGAGTGACGGGCGGTGTGTACAAAGGGCAGGGACGTAGTCAACACGAGTTGATGACATGCGCTTACTAGGAATTCCTCGTTGAAGACCAATAATTGCAATGGTCTATCCCCATCACGATGCAATTTGAGAAGATTTCCCGATGCTCTCGAACCAGGAAGAAAAACTCATTGGCTGCATCAGTATAGCGCGCGTGCGGCCCAGAACATCTAAGGGCATCACAGACCTGTTATTGCCTCAAACTTCCATGGCCTAAACGGCCATAGTCCCTCTAAGAAGCTGGCCGCGAAGGGGAACCTCCGCGTAGCTAGTTAGCGGGCTGAGGTCTCGTTCGTTATCGGAATTAACCAGACAAATCGCTCCACCAACTAAGAACGGCCATGCACCACCACCCATAGAATCAAGAAAGAGCTCTCAATTTGTCAATCCTTACTATGTCTGGACCTGGTAAGTTTCCCCGTGTTGAGTCAAATTAAGCCGCAGGCTCCACTCCTGGTGGTGCCCTTCCGTCAATTCCTTTAAGTTTCAGCCTTGCGACCATACTCCCCCCGGAACCCAAACACTCTGATTTCTCAGAAGGTGCTGGCGGAGTCCTTAGAGCAACATCCGCCGATCCCTGGTCGGCATCATTTATGGTTGAGACTAGGACGGTATCTGATCGTCTTCGAGCCCCCAACTTTCATTCTTGATTAATGAAAACATCCTTGGAAAATGCTTTCGCAGTGGTCCGTCTTTCATAAATCCAAGAATTTCACCTCTGACAATGAAATACGAATGCCCCCGACAGTCCCTATTAATCATTACTCCGGTCTCGAAGGCCAACAAAATAGGACCAGACTCCTATCACGTTATTCCATGCTAATGTATTCAGAGCATAAGCTTGCTTTGAGCACTCTAATTTTTTCAAAGTAACAGCGCCGGAGCCGCGACCCAGCCAGTTAAGGCCAGGAGCACGCCGACGACAAAAGGGACGGAAGGGCAGGTGCACACCGAGTAGGCGGACCGACCTTTACGACCCAAGATCCAACTACGAGCTTTTTAACTGCAACAACTTAAATATACGCTATTGGAGCTGGAATTACCGCGGCTGCTGGCACCAGACTTGCCCTCCGATGGATCCTCGTTAAGGGATTTAGATTGTACTCATTCCAATTACCAGACTCGATGAGCCCAGTATTGTTATTTATTGTCACTACCTCCCCATGTCAGGATTGGGTAATTTGCATGCCTGCTGCCTTCCTTGGATGTGGTAGCCGTTTCTCAGGCTCCCTCTCCGGAATCGAACCCTAATTCTCCATCACCCGTCACCACCATGGTAGGCCTCTATCCTACCATCGAAAGTTGATAGGGCAGAAATTTGAATGAAGCATCACCAGCACAAGGGCTGTGTGATCCGTCGAGTTATCATGATTCATCGGAGAAGCAGGCAAGCCCGCGCCGGCCTTTTATCTAAAAAATGCATCCCTTCCAAAGAGTCGGGACTTGGTGCACGTATTAGCTCTAGAATTAATACGGTTATTCGAGTAGTATGGTACCATCAAAAAAACTATAACTGATTTAATGAGCCATCCGCAGTTTCACAGTATGAATTAGTTCATACTTAGACATGCATGGCTTAATCTTTGAGACAAGCATATGACTACTGGCAGGATCAACCAGGTAGCACCCTCCCACTTCAAAGGGAATTCAAATTTCTCTCTTACAGAGAGCCGACCTGAACACCCATCAAGTCAAGGAGAGTTCAACATATCATGTAAAGCTCTTATACCTTGCACCTCTTGCATCCCCAATAAGGGATTAGAGCCCACACACAGTACATGCCAAGGACATGCAAGACATCAAAAGTAATGGACGATGGATGCAAGATCCACAAAGCGAAAAAATCGGTCAACCCGCCGAGTCACATTGCACTGAGGCTGCCTAGGATTTGGTAACCACCCCCCAACCAGCAAGAATGGCAAAAGCCTTATCACCCACGACAGCCACAGTGAACAAACAAATGGGAGAAAACAGAAATAAGACTCTCTTAGAAATGCCCCCCAAACCCTCCCCGCCTCGCACGAAGGCCACCTAGGATTCCACTCCGACAGTGAAAATAGTGGACCTCAAGCGCCTGCGGCGACCCCGATGCAAAGGCAAACAAATGGAGAAAGACCAACCGCACAATATCTCTCTCTCTCTCTCTCTCTCTCTCTCTCAAATGCCTCCCAACCATCCCCGCCCTGCACCAAGGCCACCTAGGAGTCCACTCGGACAGCAGCAACGATGGACCTCGATCACTCGATCGCCTGCGGCGACCTCGATGTGAAAGAAAAGTAAGTAAATAAAGGGAGAGCAACTGACCCCATGGCGTCTCTTAAAAATTCCCTGCAACCCTTCCCGCCCAGCAGCGAGGCCACCTAGGAGTCCACCCAGACAGCAGCAACAGCAGACCTTGATCACTTTATCACCTGCAGCAACCTCACTGCAAAGGAAAAAGAAGGAAGTAGAAGGAGAATGACCAAGTCGAAAACCTCTATTAGAAATGCCACCCCGACCCACCCCGCCCCGCACCAAGGCCACCTAGGAGTCCACCCGGTCAGCAGCAACAGTGGACCTCAATCGTTTGATCGCCTGCGGCACCCTCGATGCAAAAGGATGAAAATAAAACAAGAACGACCATTCCTGCAACCTCCCTTAAAAATTCCCCCCTCCAACCCTCTCCCCACCCCGCACCAAGACCACCTAGGAGTCCACCCGGACAGCAGCAACGGTGGACCTCGATCGCTTGATCGCCTGCGGCAACCTCGATGCGAAGGCAGAGGAAAAAAATGAATGCATATCAAGAGGCTCGCTACAAAAGGCATGAACATATCCGAACAGGAGGAGGGATCAGGCAGCCCCGCACCCCACACACCCTGCATACAAGCAACCTGGGAGATTGCCCCACCGACTTACCAACTGGACAATGAAAACTTCTCACCTACAGCCACCTCCACACAGAGGAGGGAGGTCGAAGCGTTCCACCTTCAAGTCCTCCTTCCAGATATAGCCCCCGCCATCAACGTAGCAAGCCTCATCCCTGTTGGACCACAATCGCATGAGCGATCAACAAAACAAGAAATGCCCATCACCTTGTGTCTCAACATTCCAAGCCGCATAATCCTACGATGCACGCAAGATGCAAGGAAAAAGCCGACCACTCGAGCAAACAAATAGGCCACCACATCTATCAAGACCTCAAAGCCAACGCAGGGACAAACAACGTGCACTCTGAAAGGAATTCCAGACCTTAATTTTACAACAAGAAGAACCCCGCTCCTCACATCGCCCAATGGAAAAAGCAAGCAAGAGGGGAAGCTTACAGCGAAAACCCCTCCACATTCCTCTTAAACGTATGCATCTCAACCCGCAGTGCTGACATAGAAAGAGTACAAGCACAAGAAACCGGCACCGTAAAGAGCCAAACAATGAAGAGGACAGTCGTCTCAAGGAGCCACACACAAAAACCCATCCAATTCTGAGAACACGGAGCGAAGGGGGAATTGTTCACATATGCCTCGAAGGACGAGCATGGCCAACATTACCGCTCATGTGCTACCGAGTGGGGATGGAGATAATATGAATGTCGACCACCCTACAAATGACCCAAGGCCATTCTTCAGGCACACCCGACAAGAAACTCAATTACCAACCCACCTTTCACACGAAAATCCAACCCCTCCCCCCACCAAAAGGGGAGGAGGTGAACAATATAGCGAGGAGCCGATTTCACGAAGCCAACGAGACAAAAGCCCACCTCTCCAACCCACCAAAAAAGGAGGAGGTGAACAATATGGCGAAGAGCCAACATCGACGGAGCCAACGAGCGAGCAAGGGGCACGAGAGCGACATAGGCGACCGGCCAGTTGTCTCAAGGAGCCACACAGAGCGACCTCATCCAACTCTGAGAACACAGAGCGGAAGGGCAACTCTTTTCACATATGCCTCCGAGGACAAGCATGGCCAACATTACCGCTCATGCGCTACCGAGTGGGGATGGATGTCGACGACCCTACAAATGACCCAAGGCCACTCTTCAGGCACACCCGAACAAGCAACTCAGTTACCAACCCACCTTTCACACGAAAATCCAACCCCTCCCCCCACCGAAAGGGGGAGGAGGTGAACAATATACCGAGGAGCCGATTTCACGAAACCAACGAGACAAAAGCCCACCTCTCCAACCCACCAAAAAGGGAGGAGGTGAAGAATATGGCGAAGAGCCAACATCGACGGAGCCAACGAGCGAGCAAGGGGCACGAGAGCGACATAGGCGACCGACCAGTTGTCTCAAGGAGCCACACAGAGTGACCTCATCCAACTCTGAGAACACAGAGCGGAAGGGTAACTCTTTTCACATATGCCTCCCGGGACAAGCATGGCCAACATTACCGCTCATGCGCTACCGAGTGGGGATGGAGAGAAGACGAGAGTCGACGACCCTACAAATGACCCAAGGCCACTCTTCAGGCACACCCGAACAAGCAACTCAATTTACCAACCCACCTTTCACACGAAAATCCAACCCCTCCCCCCACCAAAAGGGGAGGAGGTGAACAATATAGCGAGGAGCCGATTTCATGAAGCCAACGAGACAAAAGCCCACCTCTCCAACCCACCAAAAAGGGAGGAGGTGAACAATATAGCAAAGAGCCAACATCGACGGAGCCAACGAGCGAGCAAGGGGCACGAGAGCGACATAGGCGACCGGCCAGTTGTCTCAAGGAGCCACACAGAGCGACCTCATCCAACTATGAGAACACAGAGCGGAAGGGCAACTCTTTTCACATATGCCTCCCAGGACAAGCATGGCCAACATTACCGCTCATGCGCTACCGAGTGGGAATGGAGAGAAGATGAATGTCGACGACCCTACAAATGACCCAAGGCCACTCTTCAGGCACACCCGAACAAGCAACTCAGTTACCAACCCACCTTTCACACGAAAATCCAACCCCTCCCCCCACCGAAAGGGGGAGGAGGTGAACAATATAGCGAGGAGACGATTTCACGAAGCCAACGAGACAAAAGCCCACCTCTCCAACCCACCAAAAAGGGAGGAGGTGAACAATATGGCGAAGAGCCAACATCGACGGAGCCAACGAGCGAGCAAGGGGCACGAGAGCGACATAGGCGACCGGCCAGTTGTCTCGAGGAGCCACACAGAGCGACCTCGTCCAACTCTGAGAACACAGAGCGGAAGGGTAACCTTTTCACATATGCCTCCCAGGACAAGCATGGCCAACATTACCGCTCATGCGCTACCGAGTGGGGATGGAGAGAAGACGAGAGTCGACGACCCTACAAATGACCCAAGGCCACTCTTCAGGCACACCCGAACAAGCAACTCAGTTACCATCCCACCTTTCACACGAAAATCCAACCCCTCCCCCCACCGAAAGGGGAGGAGGTGAACAATATACCGAGGAGCCGATTTCACGAAGCCAACGAGACAAAAGCCCACCTCTCCAACCCACCAAAAAGGGAGGAGGTGAAAAATATGGCGAAGAGCCAACATCAACGGAGCCAACGAGCGAGCAAGGGGCACGAGAGCGACATAGGCGACCGGCCAGTTGTCTCAAGGAGCCACACAGAGCGACCTCGTCCAACTCTGAGAACACAGAGCGGAAGGGTAACACTTTTCACATATGCCTCCCAGGACAAGCATGGCCAACATTACCGCTCATGCGCTACCGAGTGGGGATGGAGAGAAGACGAGAGTCGACGACCCTACAAATGACCCAAGGCCACTCTTCAGGCACACCCGAACAAGCAACTCGGTTACCAACCCACCTTTCACACGAAAATCCAACCCCTCCCCCCACAAGCAAGCAAAACGGGAGGAGAAGAACAATATAGAGAAGAGCCGACATCGACAAAGCCAACGAGCGACATATCAAAACGCTGATTTCAACAGAGCAAACGTGCGACCCAGGGGCACGAGAGAGAGTTACCGGAGCGCCGATTTCAACAACGCCAACAGGCAGCCAGTCATCTCAAAGAGCCACACACAACAACCCCATCCAAATGCTAGAAAATAGAGTGGACGGGAGAGATTGTTCAAACATGCCTCCAAGGACAAGCATGGCCAACATTACCGCTCATATGCTACCGAGTGGTGATGGAGAGAAGAAAGTCGACGACCCTACAAATGACCCAAGGCCATTCTTCAGGCACAACCGAGCAAAACAACTCAATTACCAACCCACATTTCACACGAAAAGCAAAATCTGATAAGCGCACCCTCGGACAAAACAGGGCGACCCGAACGCCCCCGTCCGTGCGCCCTCACCCGGGGCGACACGGAGCGCCCCCCCGAACGGACGCACATCGGAGCAAACGGAAAACGGGCCGCCCGGATGTGCACAAGGCACCCGGGCGGTCGCAACTTAGCAAATATGGCACGGGCGCCCTCGGGCCAAACGACCCGACCCGAACGGACGACCTCACCCGGCACGACCAAATGACCCGACCCGAACAAACGCCCTCACCCGGGGCGA
>JAXQQM020068033.1:0-74359 GCA_034641835.2 Pinus albicaulis
AAGACCAAAACTAAGGCCCAACAATATTCTTATAGAATCCTGAAAATGTTTTGAGAGTATATATTTTGACCTGATTCTTTATTAAAGCCCGTGGGTGCATTGTCATCTTTTCTTCTATCATTGAAAATTACTGTGAAACTAGGAAGGCAATATCGTATGGGCAATATAAAATAGGATGGTATAATTAAAAGTGATGTGTTAAAACCCATGGCAGCTAGAAACCCACAGTGCAAAATCACCAACATTTCATAAATGCACCAAAATATATATCCAAGGCCATTGATTGACCCATGCTCACAAGAATTACATTTTAGTCCTTTTTTTCTGATTCCTTTAGTCTGTGAAGCAATCACAATTATAGAGTCTGTGGATATAGAGTCAGAAAATGAAATTCTATGGAAAAGAGATTGATCCCATGATCACTGACACAACACAGGCTAGCATTCCCTTTTAAATACTTAATTTTTTTTTCCAAAATAGGCGCTTAATCGATCAATTGAGGATAAAATTATATCAATTTGAAACATGTAAATGATCTAAAGGTGTTTAAAACATTTACACAATCTGCTGAGCTTGCCATGTAAACACTTGAATAGTTCTATATTTAAGTTGACTCGGGCCTTTTAATATTTATAATATCATATGAAGAATTGCATCTTTATGCCTTATACATAATATAATGTAGTGTCACACTTGCTTCACTCTCAATTTCTGCATTGAAAAATAGGTATTGCAGTTAAGACTTAGTTGAATTATGTTTTTTTATTTCATAGATATTATATGAACATTGATACAAAATTTCAGTTTCGCACTTTTAGTAAATGTTATTGGTTCTGTACATATGATGAATCACAGAACACATGTTATCTACCAACATGCAGGTCGAGTAGATATGTGCATGGCAGGTTCGTGAAAATGATAGACTCCATTGATAGGGTATCTCAGTTCTCAACTGTTATCCACTGCAGTCATTTAATTCTCCAACCTTATGAGACTAGAAACTTTCTATAGTTGTACACAATCATGGATAGAGTAAATAAATTTTCAGACTGTGCAGGATGCAAATTAAGCTATATAACATCTTATATTTGCTGTGGAATTTGTTTTCAAAGTCTTCGCAGTAATATTGAAACATTAGGTATTGCATTATTAAAAAAACTACTATAGTGTCTGCTATAATAGAAGGAACATAAGCATAGCCTCATCATGTCATGCACAAAACCCAAGAACTCTCGAGTAACAAAACACAAGAGTTCGCATTATCGTGTACAGCCACAAGTGACAAATACTTTACAATGCCTAGCATATATGTTCAACAAATTTCTAGATACAAGAGCAATCTCTGAAAAAGGTGTTTGGGATTTTGAAAATTTCCATTTGAACGTTAATCCAAAATTGTGTTATGGAATATTTTTATTTTAAAGCTAAAAATGCAGATAGTTCTTGTCCAAAAGTAGTTCTCATGCATTGTCAGTGGTGAATAGTTCAAACATTTTGAAAGACATCAAGTTCATCAAGGGTGTGGCAAGCACGTTATAGTTCTATAGTTCAGGTAAAAATGCAACTCATATATTAAAAATGTGAGGATGTTGCTAAAGTGGTTAGGTAGTTTGCATCGTTACTTTTGAAATCATTCGTTATGATTATGATATGAAGAGGTTTGGGGGTAATTACAATCTCTATAGTGAGAATTATGGATTTTATAGTGGTGTGATGAATACTCCAACATAATATGTAATGAATTGTTGAGAACCTAAAATTGTCTATTTTAAAAATCAAAGATATCATATCAAAATAGACGGTTTTATGGATATAAATGCTTGAGACTAAGTGTTATTTTTCCATTGGTTTTATTGATATAAATGATTGATACTAGGTGCTATTGTGAAATCCCCATTAGATGCAACACTCAAAATTCTCTATCATACGTGGTTTTATGGATATAAATGCTTGACACTAAGTGTTATTGTGCCATTGGTTTTATTGATATAAATGATTGATACTAGGTGCTATTGTAAAATCCCCATTAGATGCAACACTCAAAATTCTCTATCAAATGATATTCATCAACAGTCATAGGATTCAAATCAAAATCAACGATTTTAGACAATCAAAATTAACTTGTTATAGGTAATCAAATTAAACTTCAGAACATTTATTCCCTTGCAACTGGTAGCTCAAACCAAAATTAACATACAATCGAATAGATTGAATTTAGAAATGGTAGCACTTGCAATCAGCAGTCCAACGCCTTCCATTATTTACTTATTAATTAAGTTTTATTGGAAATGGGATTTTTAGATAGTGTGGTAGATTTTTGAAATTTGGATAGAATGTGAGTCAAAGCTAAACCTTTCAAGAAAGTGATTTTCATCTTCAACTTTTTTTTATTGTAGGAAAAGTGATAGGCTCTGTTTAAAGGCTGAGTTCATAGTTCTATTGTTTTTACTCATTACATTGAAAGAAGCTAAGTGATCGTATAGCCCAGGTGGAAGAGATCTGTGATGTTATAGTCTTAGAAGCATTTCCAAAATGCCATTCATGAGTTACTGGACTTTATGCCAATGGGCATCCATAGAGGCCCTCCGTGGGTGAATATGATTGCTTGGTTCACCTTCCTCTCTCCTCCTCTGTGTAGCCTCTCTGTTGTTGTGTGTCTAGTAATCCTTTTTTGTAATGAACTGACAATTGGTCTGAAAGGACCCCTATTTTAGCAATTTAATATGTGACTTTACCTGAACTTGCAGGGATTTTCAAGTGGCAGTCTTGATGCGGATGCATCATCTGTGAGGCTATTTGTAGCTCGTGGGATGGAATTTTTTGTTGCTCAATCCTACAACAAGAACCTCGGTCTCTATGCAGAAAGGATAGGAGATATTAATGTTGTGTGCTCCTCATCAGATGTTGCCAATAGGTACCACTAATAAACTTTGGATTATATTCTTTCTAGTGGATATGTTCATTACTAGAATATCTTCGACTTCCAACATTATTTAAATGGAACGCTAACTGCATTTGTCCATGTAGTTCTGGCAGGGTGAAAATACAACTTAA
This sequence comes from Pinus albicaulis, assembly GCA_034641835.2. Classification (NCBI taxonomy): domain Eukaryota; kingdom Viridiplantae; phylum Streptophyta; class Pinopsida; order Pinales; family Pinaceae; genus Pinus; species Pinus albicaulis. The sequence goes on from JAXQQM020068033.1 coordinate 3,055, forward strand.
AAGGCTTGCTAAACCAATGTACTCGAATCCTCCATTTCATGGGGCTCAAATTGTGGCAAATGTTGTAGGCAATCCTGCCATGTTTGATGAATGGAAATCAGAAATGGAACTTATGTCTGGAAGAATCAAGGGTGTGAGGCAGTGAATGTATGATAATATTTCTATAAAGGATAAGAATGGGAAGGATTGCTCCTTTGTCCTCAGATAGATTGGCATGTTTTCGTTCACAGGTCTTAACAAGGCTCAAGTAAGAAAGGCTGTAGTCTATCTAGCTTTTAAATTTGTCTGGAAAATTATGGAAATTCTTACCGGATTTTGATAAAATCTAGCAAGAATTTTTGTAAATCCAGGTTACAGTTTTCAAACTTAAAGATTTTGGGTGTCCCAAGAATTTTTGATGGTGTTCAATCCATTTCCACCTTTAAAAACTCATTCAAAAATTCCTACTATCAGATTTTTTGATTTTTTTTTACCGAGTTCCAACCATTTTTGGCCTTCTGAGCAAATTTGAAGGCTAGGTAGACGACGCCATAAGAAAATGTTCGGTAACTTTTCACCATTTCAGAATTCCGGCTTTTTTAATCAGTGTTGGTTTTACCGTTTCTTGCCCTAATACATCTTTTCAATTCGAACGGAGTGAGAACATGACAAAGAAGTGGCATGTCTACCTGAAAAAGGATGGGCATATCTCCTTGGCTGGGCTGCCTTTATCCAAATGTGAGTATCTTGCAGATGCCATAATTGACTCCTACTACAATTTCAGTTAAATAACAATAATATATCAACAATAAAATCAATTCAATTGTCTATGTTAGAAATCATTTTTAATATTGAAACACCTGAGGTCACAGTTAAGTGTTGATGTATTAGGCAATCTCATTAGCCTGTAATCCACAAAATTGTGTCTGGTCTATCGAACTTTCAACGCTTATCCTTGTTACATAAAGGTCAACATTGGCCACCACATGGTTGGCAGAGTATTTTGCAAGCAGTTTCTTCTTTCTACAACAGCTATCCTTCTATTTTGTTAATGCAGGTAACATTTTAAGTTGACAAAATATGAGCCTGGTTTTTGAAATCTGGAAAGACTCCTATATTGAAGGCTTCATAAAACTTTATATTTATTAAACTCTCCTGTATGGCACTGATCAGTATTCATTTTAGATAGGTTTTCAATTTGATGGGGCAACTGTTGTAATTACATAAGTACAGCTGCAGAGGAATACATAATAAAAGGATGAGATTGAGATGGCTTCCTTGGTAGAACTACTTATCATTATTGCCTCAAATACAACATTCATTTTCAATACAAGCATGAAACACAAGATTGATTTTGACTATCACTGTCCAAAATATAACATCCATTATTTTGATGATCACTATGCAAAATATAACATCCATTTTAATTCATTCTCAGTATTCAAAAAATAATGGTTTTCGACCCCTAATCATAAAATGCGGTAATCTCCATTAACTTACACGGAAAGGGAAAATGATATACTTTGAGAGGGCCTCTTTGGTGGTATTAGAGATCATAATTTCCCAAGGTTAATTGTCTATAATCAATTATTGAAAAATATATCCAATGCATCGAGTTGACTCTATGACCCCTCTGGAGTGGAGGCCAATTATACAACAACATCTACAAATAAAAGGAATGAAACCAGGTTCTGATGAAGTAGGAAACTATCCTGAGATTTAGTAAATTCCCTGATGAATTGCTGGTAATCAATGTAGATCCCAACTAGTCTAGGAGAGAGAACACACACCCACTTGACACCCCCAATACTCGTGATACCTTCAGAAAATCTGTAGTAATCGCAAAAACTGCCAATCATTCTATCATAAAGCTGCATCACACTAGAAACAACGTCCTCAAGTAGTCCAAGGACACAAAGTTGCTTGATGGGTAAATTCCTGGGAATAATGCAATTCCAAAAGCCTTTTGAAATTCTACAGAGTAATAGTAAGCCTTCGAGGATGTCTGTTTGTCTAGTCTCATCTATAAATTATAATATCACAGAGTAAATATGCAATCCAATTCCCAGTTGTCTCTCTTGAACCAAGCCTAGCCCCTGTCTCTCCAATATTTCCCCTCAAGAGTCCAAACAATCGGAAAGTCAAAGATGAAAGGCTATTATTCACCTTAGCTAGACCTTTTTAGAAGTGATGCATCCTATGTTCATATTTAGCAGATTATTCTGACAATAGTCACATTGTATTCAAGTTAAAGAATAAGAAAGACACTGAGCATTAAAAAATCAAGAGTATGTTCTTTTTTATAATTGAAATCTTCTTTTTATTATTGTTTTAAATGTACAGAGCTGCTGCATAATAAAATAATAGAACCACAACTGGCAAGCCATAGGCTTTCTGTCTGACCAAACATCAGATGGGTACAAAATGTTGAGAAATCTAGAGGGTAGTAGTTAGTATGATTTCTCTTTTAATGATAACTACTTGTGGCTTCTTCCCTGATGCTAGGAGTTCCTCTTCAATCCCTACCAGTGTCCATTATTCTTGTTGAGCTTCTGTGGTAAAATATGTGCTAAAAATGCATATATTTACTATCTTCTTAATCCTTTCCAAATTCTCTTTCACCTAAGCAACTATCATATCCTCGACTGGCCACTTTAAATTTACTACTGCTTTGAAAACAGATCTCTAACTTCTGGTATTCTTCAGATTAATGAGAAGATTAAGGGTGTCCAAAATCCTCTACACCAAATATCTCTCTTTCCTCCATCGCTCCTATGTCATTTTATTTTCATTCTTAGAGGAGAAGGGTCAACAGCTTCATAAATTGTTTGATGGGCTTTGTTACACACCCAAGTGGGTAACCCTTAGGAGAAATTTTTTTCCCTATGGATGGATCACTGATTGAACAAAATTATAGATCATTTTTGGTTGTATTCATGTTCCCATGCTTCACCTTGGTGGTTTTTACTTACCCCTAGTCTAGTGTGATCTTCCCTGAGGCCTTTCTTCCCTGATATATTTTGTCAAACAAAATAATGTACATCAAAAATTGCTCAAGTTTGAAGATTTTTTGTCAGTTCCTGCATTCAAATTTAGCTCCTTTTCTTCGATTTTGTTTCCAATATACTTCCAAATTTGATGAGTTTTAGTTTTGGATATAAATTTTATGGGTTTTGGATTTGAGATCGAGTTCATCCTCAAGATATATGCGATTGGGGTTTTTCTTTGTTTTTGAATTCTCACATTCAAGTTGTCTGTTGTTCAGGCGGGAGCAAAAATTCTGTGGGACCTCATAGTTGGTGGGTGGGATGTTTCCTATCACTCAAAGTTTGTGTTGAGTGCACAGGGAAGCTATTCAACTCTAATTGACAAGAACAGAAAGTTGTCTTCATCTGATGAGTCAATTTGCAATTCCTTCAAGGCATCAGAGGCGGGGAAGGTAGTTCTGATAATAGACAACTCCTCTTCAAACAAGAATAAGGATAAAGCCTATAGATACATGGTAAAAAAGAACATAGTCTAGGAGTTCGAGCCTCGCAGTAGATTAGATGTACTTAGAAAGATTTCTTACATTCAACAATCAGAAATGTTAGTAGTTAAGAATGTGCCATCATGTTGGAGAAGCAAGTTTGTCTCTTTGGAAGCTGGAAATTTTATCTACATATGTGATACTATATAAAAGTTAATATTGTTAATAATAAAGGTTGGTTGTGTTTCCAGAGCAGATCATCACTGTGAATTCCATAGCTTTTCATGTTTGTGATTGATAGGTATATGATATACATGGTAAAGCAAGTATAAATAAAATTTATAAATATTGACCACCCCAAGGATAGTTACATTTTTTATTTATTGTTTACCCCATACACAAATCTATAGAAATAATATTTTTAGCTTGAAAATTGAACATTGTATTAAATTCCTCATCAATAAAAATGTTCTTCAAGGAATGGTCTACATTCAAAGGGTTACCTATATCTAAATGAAATCAGTCTATGTTCCATCTATGTTCCATTATTTTATAGATCATTACACGTTAAACCAACTTTACTCCTTCACTGGAATTGCATTCAACATTGTGCACAATTATGTTTTAAATGGATCAATCAAAAGTATGATTTTATCTATATTTGATAATGCAAGTTGAATAAATCATACAATACATAGGAGCGCTATGGCTATGAAGTTCAATATGAAATAATCTATTGATTGCTATTATTACTATTATATAAGGGGTGCTCTTCCAATGGCCATTTATTAGCTATGTGAAGAAGGCTTTGTGGAATTTTTATTTACTATAAGATTATGTATATCTGAGTTGCGGACAACTAAGTAGAATTTGGTAGGAAGTTTGGAGTATGTGTAATTCATAATGATCTTGTCTTATCTTCACTGATGACTTTTTAATGTGTGAGTTTTGACCTAAGCCATGGCATTATCAATGTGTTAAGGCTCAAAACTCGACCTATATGCCAACTACTTCTTATGATCGTTCCTAAGAACATGAATCCTAATTTTTGTAGGTTTAAAATTTATCACAAGTTTTCTCTATTGTGGTCGAATTTGTGGAGGTTATTTCAAAATTTATTTAAGGTACCATGGATCTAAATTTTTTATGAGCTTTCAACACTAACAAACTTTGGTGCAAATTGTTGATCAATTCTCACTTGGTTAGGGTTATAGATGTTAATGAAAATATTGTGTGCATGCATGAGAGTTGGGTGCAAATGCACAATGTTGTGTAGCATTAGTGTGATAAATATGGGATAGTGAAAAGCATAGTTTTGAAGATTAGTCTAAGTTGACTCGTACCTAATCAACTAAGTCAAGTTGATTGTTGGTTGAACGGTTAACTGTTGGTTCAATGGACAGAAGATCTTGCAGGCACAAATACCAAAGGGAAAAATGGAGTCCATCATGGGGTACTCTTTGTAATTCTCCACCACTGCTACCTTCCATGCTTCCTCAAACTCCTCTCCAACCTCAATATCAGTGCTAGTAGTAGCATGGGAATCAACACTATGCTTAGCAGAACTAGAAGAATGTGTTTTCCAAACTACACGAGAACTAATTCCCTCACGAGTCACCATGTGCCATGTTTGGTCTTGGTGGTTCTCTTCCCTATACTCTTGGTTCAACTACCATATCTTCATTGGAACCAACACCCCGAAATCCACTAGGCAACGATTCACCATTTTGTAGTAGTGATTCGCCATTTGTACTGGTGATTCACCATGATTTTACAAGATAATATAATCTCGTGAGAGATTTTCCAAAAAATTATATATACATATTATATTATTAATAAAATCGTCTTCCATTTTTCCTATGTATCATGGGGATTTGCCTATTTATTATATATATAAATTTAGCGGGGTTCTTAAAATTTTCCTTGAGTTAAGGTTAGGTTAAGGTTAAGGTTAAGGTTAGGTTAAGGTCAAGGTTAAGGTTAGGTTAAGGGTAAATTCAAGGTTAAGGTTAGGTTAAGGGTAAGGGTTTGGTCAAGGTTAGGGTTAGGTTATAGTTAAGGTCACGTTAAGGTTAAGGTTAAGGGTTTGGTCAAGGTTAGGGTTAGGTTATAGTTAAGGTTAAGGTTGAGGTTAAGGATAAATATAAGGTTATGGTTAAGGTTAAGGTTAGGGTTAGGTTATAGTTAAGGTTAAGATTAGGTTAAGGGTAAAGTTAGGGGAAGGTTTTAGTTAAGGTTAAGGTTAAGGTTAAGGTTAGGTTAACGTTAAGATAAGGTTAAGGTTTAGGTTAAGGTTAAGGATAAGGTTAGGTTAAGGGTAAATTTAAGGTTAAGGTTAGTTTAAGGTTAAGGTTAAGGTTAAGGTTAAGGTTAAGGGTTTGGTCAAGGTTAGGGTTAGGTTATAGTTAAGGTTAGGTTAAGAGTAAAGTAAAGGTTATGGTGAAGGTTAAGGGTTAGTTAGGTTAAGGGTAAATTCAAGTTTGAGGTGAAGGTTAAGGGTTAGTTAAGTTAAGGTTAATGCTAAGGTTAAGGTTAGGGTTAGGTTATAGTTAATGTTAAGGGTAAAGTTAAGGTCAAGGTTAAGGATAAGGGTTAAGTTAAGGTTAGGTTAAGGTTAAGTTAAGGTTGGGTTAAGGTTAAGATTAAGGTTCACCTGTTAAGGTTAATGTTAATGCTAAGGTGAAGGTTAAGGTTAAGGTTTAGGTTAAGTTAATGTTGGGTTAATGCTAAGGTTAAGGTTAGGTTATAGTTAAGGTTAAGGGTAAAGTTAAGGTCAAGGTTAAGGATAAGGGTTAAGTTAAGGTTAAGGTTAAGTTAAGGTTAGGTTAAGGTTAAGGTTAAGGTTAAGGTTAAGTTAAGGTTAGGTTAATTTTAAGGTTAAGGTTAGGGTTAGGTTATAGTTAAGGTTAAAGGTAAAGTTAAGGTCAATGTTAAAGATAATGGCTAAGTTAAGGTTAAAGTTAAGTTAAGGATAGTTTAAGGTTAGGTTAAGGTTAAGGTTAAGTTAAGGTTAAGGTTAAGGTTAAGGTTAAGGTTAAGTTAAGCTAAGGTTAATGTTAAGGTTAAGGTTAGGTTAGGTTAGGTTACAATTAAGGTTAAGGTTAAGGTGAAGGTTAAGGTTAAGGTTAATTTAAGGTTAATTTAAGGTTAAGGTTAAGGTTACGGTTAAGTTAACTTAAGGTTAAGTTAATGTTAAGTTAAGGTTAAGGTTAAGAGTAAAGTCAAGGTTAAGGTTAGGTTAAGAGTAAAGTTAAGGTTAAGGTGAAGGTTAAGGGTTAGTTAGGTTAAGGTTATGGTTAGGGTAAGGTTAGGGTTAAGGTTAATGTTAAGTTCAAGGTTAAGTTTACGGTTATGGTTAAGATAAGGTTAAGGGTAAAGTGAAAGTTAAGGTTAAGGTTAAGGTTAGGGGATTGGTTACCCTTAAACTTAAGTCAACGTTAAGGTTAGGTTAAGGTTAAGGTTAAGGTTAAGGTTACAGCTTTAGTCAGGTTAAGGTTAAGGTAAAGGTTACAGGTTTAGTCAGGTTAAGGTTAAGGGTAAGGTTAAGGTTAAGGTTAAAGGTTTGGTCAAGGTTAGGGTTAGGTTATAGTTAAGGTCAAGGTAAGGTTAAGGTTAAGGTTGTGGGTTTAGTCAGGTTAAGTTTAAAGTTAAAGTTAAGGTTAAGGTTAAGGTTAAGGTTAGGTTAAGGTTAATGCTATGGTTTTTGTTAAGGTTAAGGTTAAGGTTAAGGTTAATGTTGAGGTTAAGGTTAAGTTTAGGTAAACGTTAAGGTTAAGGTTAATGTTAAGGTTTTGGTCAAGGTTAGGGTTAAGTTAAGGGTAAAGTTAAGGTTAAAGTTAGGTTAAGGATAAGTTCAAAGTTAGGGGTAAAGTTAAGGTCAAGGTTAGGGTTAGGTTATATCTAAGGTTAAGGGTTTGGTCAAGTTTAGGGTTAGGTTAAGGCTAAGGTTAGGGTTAGGTTAGGATAAGGTCAAGGTTAAGGTTAGGTTAAGGTTAAGGTTACGGGTTTAGTTAGGTTAAGGTTAGGTGAAGTTAAGGTTACGATTTTAGTCAGGTTAAGGTTAGGTTAAGTTAAGGTTAAAGTTAAGGTTAAGGTCAAGTTAAGGGTAAAATTAAGGTTAGGGTTATGGTTAGGGTTAGGGTTAAGGTTAGGGGAAGGTTAAGGTTAGGTTAAGGTTAAGGTTAGGTTAAGGTGAGGGTTAGGTTATAGTTAAGGTTAAGGTTAGGTTAAGGGTAAGATAAGGTGGAGGTTAAGGTCAAGGTTAAGGTTAATTTTATATTTGACTTTAACCTTAACTGTAACCTTAGCCTTAACCTAGCTAAACCTGGAACCTTAACCTTGACCTTAACTATTGTTAGCCACCTATAATATTTGTTATAGCAAAAGGTGGCTAAGACTTTTTGAGCCTTCAAAGAACAAATTTTATTACTAAAAAGTGTTGGATCTTGAAGACTCCTCAAGGCCTCATGCCTCTGTCCAAAATCTTCATCTCTGTTCCCATTTTATACTAAAAAATTCTACTGATTTCATGAGAAGAAACTACTATAAATCATCATTTTCCCCCTTCTCCCACTCAAAACTAACCTCCATTTTCTCCCTCTTTCTTCATAAAAACTCCCTTGTTTCATGATTTCTCTTCTTCCCTTCATGAAAATCACTTTTACAAAGTTAAAGACTCACTCTTTAACCATACCGAAACCCCCAAATCCATTTTAAAACCTTGAAAATTTTCATAAAAAATACATGTTTTTGCATAAGGCTGAAGCCCCTTTAGGCTAAGTCCTAACCACTTCCCCACCATACGCTTTGGGGCTGGGACCAAGCACTAACTCTGTTTGGTGTTTATTGCATCAGAAATATCCAAATGCATGAGTCTTTGTGCCATTACAAAACTCCGATGTGATTAGCCTTCGTATTTATAAACCCCGAGCACATTATATTTTCATATAACCCGTGGCCCTTTTCATACAAAACCTTTAATATTTTTTCCCTGAAGTTATTTTTCTTTGAAAAAACCAAAAAACCCATTTATCTAAACTTTTTATCTAATATGTTAAACTCACGTGTTAATATAAAAATGGTTAGATTGAAAGACCGATCGCGCAATCGCATCGGAAGAATTCTTAAATGGGTTGATTGCAAGACCCGCATCAAAAGTTCCGATGCGATTGGGACATATATATAAACTCCGCCCCCACCTCACTACTCCATATAACTTTCACCTGAGACCAAGTGTTAAATATCCCAGGCGCTCAATCGCATCAGAAACTTTCATGGTGCATAAGTTTCATGTCACATATAAACTTCAATGCGATTAGCCTTTGTATAAATATCCCGTGGGCCCGCCTCTAGTGCTTAAAACTTTGTAATATTTTTTCCCGATCCGCTTTTTCCTTTATAAAACCCAAAAACCCATTTATCCAAAGTTTGATTTAAAAATTCTAAAATAACGTGTTAAATATCAAATGGGTAGATTAAAAATACCGATCGCGAAATCACATCAGGGAATTACAATGGGTAGATTGAAAAGGCCGTATCAAAATTTTCCGATGTGATTAGGACTTATATATATTAAAATTCCCCCCTACCTTTTTGTTCATATAAATTTCCCCGGGACCAAGTTTCAAAGTCCCGAAGTGCCCAATCACATCGGAATTTTTTTTTTGGTGTGGTTTAAAGTTTACCACCGCCGATTGCGATTGCCCGATCGCGCAATCGCATCGACCTTTTCTCCGATCATGCAATTGCATTGCTTCACTTCTAACTTCCGATTGTGATCCCCCGATACATCTCCCACCGTTGATATAATCCTAAGATCGACGGTCTACGCCACATCGCATCTCAACTTTCGATCGGTGTTTTTTCTTGCCACCCCTGATTGTGATCCCCCAATTGCGATCCTCCGATTAGATCTAGACCGTCCACATGTCCAAATCGGACGGTCCAAAATCACCCTGTCTTGTTCATTCCCCCACTCTTCTTTGACCTCCTCCAAAATAAATCTCCACCGTTGGATGCTTTCATCCAACGGCTACGCTCCTTCCCCACCTTCTGAAGCAGTTAAACCTAAAATCGCAGGATTTTATAATATTTTGTGTATATTTGCAGGGATAAATGGTTTTTCATTGTAAGAAAGGAAAATTCAGAGGTCGGGAAAGACGTTTCTTGTGCCTTTTATTCTTCAAAAGAAGTTGTTCGCAGGCTTCAAGATCTATGTTTCGTCGATGCTCTATGAGAAATGATGCCGTGAAGAGACCTATGCGGCCTGCACATTGACAAGACACTGTGATTTAAATCACATTCAAAAGAGTATCAGTTTTTGAAGACATAAAACAGAAGAATGAAGATTGAAGACAGATTTTGGAATTACGGCTAAGAATGATTATCAAAAGCCTAATTCCTAGAATTAAAACACCATTAAAAAGAAAATCATAAGTGTTTAACAGACAGAAAGGCCTCCACCGTCACATTTGAGGCGAATTGATTCCTCTTGGATACCACAGAGCCACCTGCTGCCTCAAACCATTCAAACAAAGGCCGAAGTTATTGATTAACAAAATATCTTCCTCACAGCACAGCCAAGAAATTAATTTCGCTAAGGAAACTAATGCAAACAAATATCAGCGGAGTTATTTTGTCCTGGATAGAGCCTAAAAGTCAATAAAGCTCCCACCGAGCTTTGATATTAATTGTAAAACAATTAATACAGTGAAACACCTGTAAACTTCTTCATCGAGCCCCTCAAAAGGCCCATAAGTCTTGAAATTGTATTAATTGCCTTGAGAGATATTTTATCAGATCTCACCTCCTCATCCTTCTATAAATACTTCTGTATAATATGAGAATTTGTTGGTTGTAGAACTTTGAAATATAATTAAGCTTGAGACTTCTATCTGTAAATAGTGTTCACTGGCCCTTGCAGCTCTGTTTGTGTTAGTTTTTTTAGGATAGATAGTGAAGATGATTGCTGAACTGAAACATTGGACCTAAGTACTGTAACTGGTTTGACATCAATAAACAAGCTGTTTCTTGGGATCCTGGTCTATATCACTGGTGAAGTGCCCTTTTCTTTGTTATTATTTTCCTTCTATGTATGTCATATTTGTTCACTATTCTCTGATAAAGAATAGCATTTATAGAGTTAGGACCTGTTGTACATCAATAACCTTCTCTGACTGAAAAGCTTTATCTCAATGTTTTCCTCCAATTGTTTGTTTTAGAATGATTTAATACAGTTTAAGCAGTTAGGAATGCTGGAGTTCCCTCGTCCTACTGTTTTCTTTAAATATTGTTCTTTAAAGTTATTTTCCTTATTTACTTATTAAAGTTAGACTAGAAAAGTAATGGTTTGTCCTGTTTCTAGCGTCTTTTCTCCAAAGGGAGATTTTGAAAGTTTCCCTTGGTGTTAACTGAAAGTAGACTAGGTTTAAAAGTACTTTATCTGATCTTAAGTTTATACTCTATCTTCTCTTATATGTTTTCATACTTTCTGAAGGTAATTATGTGGATTACTGGATTGTTTGTCAATTAAGCTGCTTTAATACAAACTTGCCCAAGAAGTCAATTGTTAACCCTGCACTTGGTTGGTTTTAAACAGTTACTTAAGAGGCTTTTTCGTGTTTAGACTAACTATAAATCCTTTGTGAAATTATTATCAGTTTCCACCTCTCCAACACTTTATTGTTCCCATTCCATCATTTTAAATCTCAATAATCTTGTGATGTAGATGACTTGCCCCTTGGATCACTCTTAATGTTGTTGCTCAATTAAAGCCCGGCTATGACTCCATAGCCCAATGGAATAAAAACCAGCGTTATATCTATCTTTTTAGCCTAGCTGTTCTATTCACTTGTAACTTCTCACCATTGAAACTCTTTGCACTTAAGAATTTCCACCTCAAACAATATTCATACTCAACCATCCAAAAACAAAACAAACCCTTGGTCCTCATAACTAGCCTAATATTATTACCCCAAATTTCAAATACAAATCCATCTTTGCACTTACTGGAGAGATCCCTCTCCGGATTCAGGAGGGCTAGATCCCAGAATCCCAAAGTTGGTTGAAACGATGTTGTTTCTGTGATTGGACTTTGCCAATCTTGCTGATTACAGATTCCTAACAACTATAACTTAAACCTAATCTTGACCAAACCCTTAACATTAACCTTAACCTTAAGGTTAAGGGTAAGGTTAGTTTAAGGTTAAGGTTAAGGTTACGGTTTTAGTGAGGTTAAGGTTAAGGTCAAGGTTAAGGTTACGTTAAGTGAAAATTCAAGGTTAAGGTAAATTTAAGGTTAAGGTTAGGTTAAGGTTAAGGTTAAGGTTATGGGAAGGTTAAGATGAAGGTTAAGGTTAAGGGTAAAGTTAAGGTTAAGGTTACGGTTAAGGGTAAGGTTAATATTAAAGTTAAGATAAGGTGAAATGTAACGTTAAGTTAAGGTTAAGGGTTTAGGTTAAGGTTAAGGGTTAAGTGTAAGGTTAAGGTTAACCTTAACATTAACCTTACCTTAACCTAACCTAACCATAAACTTAACCTTGACCTTGACCTTAACCATAACCTTACCCTTAACCTTAACCTAACCCTAACCTTGACCAAACCCTTAAGGTTAACCCTAACTTTAACCTTAACCTTAACCTTACCCTTAACCTTATCTTAACTTTATCCTTAACCTTGACCTTAACTATAACCTAACCCTAACCTTAACCAAACCTTAACCTTAACCAAACCCTTAACGAAACCTTAACCTTGACTTTACCCTTAACGTAACCTTAACCTTGACCTTAACCTTACCCTTAACATTAAGGGTAACCTTTACCTTAACCTTGACTTTACCCTTAACCTAGCCTTAACCTTAACCTTAACATTATATTAGCCTTAACCTTAGCATAACCTTAACCTTAACCTTAACCTTACCCTTAACCTTAAACTTGACCTTAAATATAACCTAACCCTAGCCTTAACCTAACCTTAACCATGACCAAACCGTTGACGTAACCTTAACCTTGAATTTACCCTTAACGTAACCTTAACCCATACCTTAACCTTAACCTTAACCTTAACCTGACTAAGCCCGTAACCTTAACCTTACCCTTAACCTTAAACTTAACCTTGACCAAACCCTTAACCTTAAGCTTAACCTTAACCATAACCTTAACCTTAACCTTCCCATAGCCATAACCTTAACCTTAACCTTGACCTTGCCCTTAACCTAACCTTAACCTTAACCTAACCTTAACCTCATCTTAACCTTAACCTAACCTTAACCTTAACTTTACCTTAACCTTGACTTTACCCTTAACCTAACCTTAACCTTAACTTTACCCTAACCTTAACCTTAAAATTTACTTTACCCTTAACCTAACCTTAACCTTAAACTTAACCTTAATGTTATCTTAACCTTAACCTAACCTTAACCTTAACCTTAACCTTATCTTAACCTTAACCTAACATTAACCTTAAAATTTACCTAACTATAACCTTAGCTTAAATTAACCTTAAACTTGACCTTGACCTTAACCGTAACTTTAACTTTACCCTAACCTTAAGGGTTTAGTCATGTTAAGGTTAGTCAAGTTAAGGTTAATGTTAGGTTAAGGTTACGATAAGGTTAAGGTTAAGGTTAGGTTAAGGGTAAGGTCAAGGTTAAGGTTAAGGTTATGGTTGTGGGAAGGTTAAGGTTAAGGTTATGGTTAAGGTTAAGGTTAAGGGTTTGGTCAAGGTTAGGGTTAGGGTATATTTAAGGTTAAGGTTATGGTTATGGAAAGGTTAAGGTTAACCTTAAGGGTAGGGTAGGTTAAGGGTAAGGTTAAGGTTAAAATTAGGTAAAGGTTAAGGTTAGGGTTAAGGGTTAGTTAGGTTAAGGTTAATATTAAGGTTAATGTTAGATTAAGGTAAGGTTATAGTTAGGTTAAGGTTAAGGTTAAGGTTAAGGTTAAGATAAGGTTAAATTTAAGGTTATGTTAAGGTTAAGGTTTAAGGTTACTGGTCTTAACCTTAACCTTCATTATAACCTACCCTTAACATTAACCTTTACCTAACTTTAACCTTAACATTAGCCATAACCTTAACCTTAACCTTCACCTTAACTATAACCTTAACCTTAACCTTACGCTTAACCTTTCCTTAACCTTAACCTTAACATTAACCTAACTAAACCCTTAAGGTTATGTTAAGTTAGGTTAAGGTTAAGGTTAAGGTCAAGGTTAATGTTAAGCTAGGTTAAGGTAAGGTTATTGTTAGGTTAAGGTAAATGTTAAGGTTAGGTTAAGGTTAAGATAAGGTTAAGGTTAAGGTTAAGGTTAAGTTAAGGGTAAATTCAAGGTTAAAGTAAAGTTAAGGTGAAGGTTAGGTTAAGGGTAAAGTCAAGGTGAAGGTTAGGTTAAGGTTAAGGTTTTGGTCAAGCTTAGGGTTAGGTTATAGTGAAGGTCAAGGTTAAGGTTAGGTTAAGGCTAAGGTTAAGGTTAATGTTAAGGGTTTGGTTAAGGTTAAGGTTAAGGGTAAAGTCAAGGTTAAGGTTAGATTAAGGTTAAGATTAGGGTAAGGTTAAGGTTAAGGGTTTTTGCAAGGTTACAGTTAAGTTATAGTTAAGGTCAAGGTTAGCGGTAAGGTTAAGGTTACAGTTAAGGTTAAGGTTAAGGTCAAGGTTAAGTTTAAGTAAAGTTTAAGGTTAAGGTTAATGTTAAGGGATTGGTCAGGGTTAGGGTTAGGTTATATCTAAGGTCAAGGTTAAGGTTAAGGGTAAGGTTATAATTAGGTTAAGGTTAAGGTTAAGGTTAAATTTAGGCTAAGTTAAGGTTAAGGTTACGTGTTTAATGAGGTTGAGAATAAGGTTAAGGTTAAGGTTATGGTTAAGGGGGTAAGGTTAAGGTTAAGGTTATGGTTATGGTAAAGGTTAGGGTAAGGTTAAAGGTTAAGGTTAGGTTAAGGTTAAGGTTAGGGTTAAGGTTAAAGTTAAGGTTAGGGTTAAGATTAGGTTATAGTGAAGGTTAAGGGTAAGGTAAAGGTTAAGGGTAAATTTAAGGTTAAGGTTAAGCTTACAGGTTTAGTAAGGTTAAGGTTAAGGTTAGGTTATGGTTAATATTAAGGTTAAGGTAATGGGAAGGTTAAGGTTAAGGTTAAGGTTTAGGTTAAGTTTTGGTCAAGGTTAGGGTTAGGTTATAGTTAAGGTCAAGGTTACGGTTACGGGTTTAGTCTAGTTAAGGTTAAGGTTGAGGTTAAGGTTAGGTTAAGGGTAAAGTAAAGGTTAAGGTTATGGTTATGGGAAGGTTAAGGTTAAGGTTAAGGGGTTAAGGTTAGGTTAAGATAAATTCAAGGTTAAGGTTAGGTTAAGTTTAAGATTAGGTTAAGGGTAAAGTTAAGGTTAAGATTGAGGTTTGGTCGAGGTTAGGGTTAGGTTATAGTTAAGGTCAAGGTTAAGCTTAGGTTAAGTTTAGGGTTAAGGTTAGGTTATAGTTAAGGTTATGTTTTAGTTAAGATTAAGATTAAGGTTAGGTTAAAATAAGGTTAAGGGTAAGGTTAAGATAAGGTTAAGGTTAAGGTTAGGTTAAGGATAAGGTTAAGGTTAGGTTAAGGATAAGGTTAAGGTTAAGGTTAACCTTAAATTTACCCTTAACCTAGCCTTAACCTTGACTTTACCTTAACCTAACCTTAACCCCTTAACCTTAACCTTAACTTTACCCTTAACCTTAACCTTAACCATACTAAACTCATAACCTTAACCTTAACCCTAAATTTACCCTTAACCTTCACCTTCCCCTTAACCTTAACCTTATTTTTACCTTAACCTAAACTTAACCTTAACCTTAACCTAACTATAACCTTACCCTTAACCTAACTTAACCTTAACCTTACCCTTAACCTTCAACTTCACCTTAACCTTAACCTCAACCTTAACCTTAACCTAACTAAACGTGTAACGCTTAACCTTAACCTCAGCCTTAACCTTCATCTTAACCTTAACCTTGACTTTACCCTTAACCTAACCTTAACCATAAATATAACATAAACCTAACCTTGACCTTAACTTTACCCTTTGTTAGCACCTGAATTGAACCCCAGGCTGAAAAGGAAAAATAGGGTAACAACTAAACCACACTCAGCCTTGTAGCTAGCCCTAGAAGGACAGGAGAGGGCTCTCTCCGTAAAATTATATTCAATGGAACACAATAAATGGACTGATATTAGGCTAGGTAAAATGATAGGGATAAAAGGTTTAATAAAATGAATGAATTTTTCAGGGACGCGTGGGATAAAATGGGACAGTTGAAATCGGGAATTAAATCAGGACACAGGGCATTTCATGGGGCAAGATAGGCAGGAAAATTAGAAATTAAAATTTAATGAGGATGGGATGGAAAGACTGGTGCGGAGTTGAAAAGGGCACAATAAATGGATCCTTTTCAAACAGAATAAAAATACAGAGTATGAATGATTTCCCAAGGCAGAGCATATAAATATGGATTCTACCTTTCTATCTTGAAAGCATTCAAAAGGAAATGTTTATGGATGAATGGAACACATAACAATTCACATATGAAACAAAAGAGAAAAAAAAATGCTAAATCTCATACCACATGGATCCCACAAATCAGAGCTGCATCTCTTATTAATTCCATCAAACTGTACAATGTAGCGCAGAGATGTTCTTCCACACTATTCCCCTACTTTCTAAGTTACAGACTTTTCAGACTCTCAGACTTTCAGACTGCTTACAAATGATTTACAATTACAATAAATACACTGAAAGGTGGGAACATAAATCCATAGAAAAGGGAGCTGTTCTAACAGCTGAAGGACTGAAATACAATCATAGAAAGAAATACAAGAATCTGCCCCTGAAAATAAGGGACATCATTTCATTTGACCACTTTGGAGATTTCGCTGTTATACTGTATGAACGAAAATAGGTAATCCGATGAACAAATATCATATTTTGTTGTTGTTGTAGATATCTTTATTTTATTTTAGGCTCTCGACCTTTGATGGTTCACTTTCCATTTGATGTTTGAATATAAACCAACTTTTTTAATAAACATTCCATTGAAATGAAACTTTGCCTTTAGTGAAGGGAAAATTTATTTTAAATGGGAAAAGGGAAGGGAAATGGGCGGTACCTGCATATAAATCGCAATCAGAATGGATGGGCAGAGGGACATAACATATTAAAATACAAGTGTAATCGCAATTGGAATCAGGGAGTGGGGCAGGCGGAGTGATATATATGAAACAACATTTCTAATGCGATTGGGGATAACCCTTTGTAATAAAAAAAAATGGATAAATTTTAACTTTTACAAAGGAAAAATGGGTTTTGTAATGAATGGGCAGAAGGTTTAAGTGGTGGGACCGGGGATTATACATCACAATCGCAATCGGGCTCAGGAGTGGAGCGAAATGTTTTATATGAAATCACCGATGCGATTTGGGAAGGGGGAATGGGGATAACCTTTGTAAAAATGAAAATAATACAAATTTTGAGCTTACAAAGGGGAAATCCGTTTATATTATAAATGGGTGGAAGGAACGTATGGTGGGCCCGAGGTCAATCGCAATCGGAGATCGGAATCGGGAGAGGGGCGGAGTGATATATATGAAACAAAATTTCTGATGTGATTGGGGAGAACCCTTTGTATATAATCAAATTAACCAAGATTCAAGTTAACAAAGGAAAAACCCTTTGATATATGAACAGGCGGATGTATTATGGTGGGCCCAACAGTCAATCGCATCGGAGATTGGAGGGAAGTGGGGGTAATCTCATCGGAAGGAAGTGATGTGTGATGTGATCGCAGGAGGGGAGCAATCAGGAGATCGTAGAAATACTTGCGATCAGGTCAGGACTTGCGATCGGGTGATGTTGCGATCAGATGATGTTACGATCAGAAGCGCTCAATCGCATCATAGCTTGCGATTAGCCGATCTGAACACACAAATAAATGTTGTGATTAGATGAATATTGCGATTGCGATTAAAGGAGAAGGGAATTGGGTTATGCGAGTTTTACAATATAAAAATTGTGTTATAAAGTTTTATCATAAGGTTCCAACGTATGGTGGGGAAGTGGTTGGAAACGACGAGGAATATATATAATATACGAAACTTTGAAATATAAGGTTTTAACAAGCATGGAGGGGAAGTGGTTAACATATAAATCGCATTTGTGTTAAATGATTTATGATGTGGTGTTGTAAATCGGAAAGAGGAAAAGGGGTTTTTAAAGGGAAATATAAAACTTTAAACATAAAGTTAAAGGGGAACATGGGAAATAGGGGAGGTTTAGGGGATTTTACTTCACTTAAGCATAAATTTCAATCTAGAAGTCAGTTTTGAGAGTGTATTATACCGTTGGAAAACTCTTTCCGGGCTCTTTTTGATGGATCTGCTTGGAAGATGATTTGGTGCTAATCATGCTATGGAAAACTCTTTGAAGGCAGGGACATCACTTTGTGGAGTTAACAGCTTCTGAATTGTGAATTATCACACGTGATAATATAGAATTACATAATGAATGGTAATAAAGGAAAAATATCACGTTTTCACCTCAAAACATGGTTTTGAGGTGAAAATTACATCAAGCTGAATAAAATATCTTTTTGATCTTCCAGGTGTTGTGACTTTGTATTTATTGACTTCCTCATGACCTTTTTGATATTATTGGCATTTGACTCATTAATTTGACCATGGTGAGACCGTAGAAACTGATGAGACCCATCCTATGACCTAATGATATGATTTTGAGAATGAAAGTGACTAATCGCTAAAGATCATAGAAAGGAAAATCAGCAAGTACCTTATGAGGGACAACTGATAAAAATTACTAATATCAATGAATCCATGACCTAGCGGAATGGTGAAATTTATTCGGTATGAGACACCTAATATGCAAATTTAAAAGAGCAATTTTTTTCACTAATGGCAGTATGACTAGACTAACACTAACACCCTTAACCTTGACCTTAACCTTAACCCTTGACCTTGAACTTAACATAACCTTAACATTAACCTTAACCTTAACCTAATCTTACCCTTAACCTAAACTTAACCTTAACTATAACCTAACCCTCACCTTAGCCTAACCTTAACCTTAAATTTAACCTTAACTTAACCTAACCTTAACCTTAACCAAACCCTTAACCTTGACTTTAACCTTAACCATAACCTTAACCTTAACCTAAATAAACTCATAACCTTAACCTTAACCTAACCTTAACCTTGACCTTATCCTAACCTAACCTTAACCTTAACCTTAACCTTAACCTTAACCCTAAGCTTGACCAAATCCTTAACCTTAACTATAACCTACACCTAACCTCACCTTAAATTTATACTTACTCTTGACCTTAACCTTAACCTAGCCTTAACCTTATCTTTACCCTTAACCTAACCCTAACCTTGATTAAACCCTTAACATTAACCTTAACCTTAACTCGTACCTAACCTTAACCTTAACCTAACCTTGACCTTAACTATAACCTAACCCTAACCTTGACCAAACGTTAACCTTAACCTTAACCTAATCTTAAGCTTAACCATATCCTAACCTTAACCTTGACCTTAACTATAACCTAACCCTAACCTTGAACTTAACTATAACCTAACCCTAACCTTGACCAAAAAATTAACCTTAACCTTAATATTCACATTACCCTAACCTTAACATTAACCTTAACCTAACCTTAACTTAACCTTAACCTTAGCCTAACCTTAACCTTAACTTTATCCTTAACCTAAGCTTAACCATAACCTTAACCTTAACCTAACCTTAACCTTAACCTAACCCTTAACGTAACCTTAACCTTACGCTTAACCTTTAACATAACCTTAACCTTGACTTTACCCTTAACCTTAACTATAACCTAACTTTAACCTTAACCTAACCATAACCTAACTTTAACCTTAACTTTAACCTAACCCTAACCTTGACCAATCCTTAACCTAAACTTAACCTAACCTTAACCTTGACCTTGACCTTAACCTTAACCTTGACCTTAAGGGTAAGTTTAAGGTTAATGTTTACGTAAATTTAAGGTTAAGTTCATGGTTAAGGGTAAGGTTAAGGTTAAGGTTATGTTAAGGGTAAAATAAAGGTTAACATTAGGATAAGGGTAAAGTTAAGGTTACATTTAGGTTAAGGTTAAGGTTCGGTTTAATGTTAAGGGTAAGTTTAAGGTAAGGGTAAGGTTAACCTTAACCTTAACCTTAACCTTAAATTTACCCTTAACCTAACCTTAACCTAACCTTAAACCCTTAACCTTAACCTTAACTTTAATAAGGTTAGGGTTAAGGTTAGGGGAAGGTTGGGTTAATGTTAACCTTGACCTTGACCTTAACCTTAACTATAATTTAAACCTAACCTTGACTAAATCCTTAACCTTAACCTTAACCTTAACCTACCCTTAACCAAACCCTTAACCTTAACCTTAACCTTAACCTAACCTTAACCTAACTAAACCCTTAAGGTTAGTTTAAGGGTAAAGTTAAGGTTAAAGTTAGTTTAAGGTAAGGTTAAGGTCAAGGTTAAGGTTAAGGTTAGGTTAAGGTTAAGGGTAAGGGTAAAATTAAGGGTAAATTTAAGGTTAAGTTTAATGTTAAGGTCAAGGTTAAGGTTACGTTAAGGGTAAAGTCAAGGTTAAGGTTACGTTAAGGGTTTGTTCAAGGTTAGGGTTAAGTTATAGTTAAGGTCAAGGTTAAGGTTAACTTAAGGTTAAGGTTAGGGTTAGGTCATAGCTAAGGTCAAGGTTAGGTTAAGGTTAAGGTTAGGAAAATGTTAAGGTTAAGGGTTAAGGGTAAGGTTAAGGTCAAGGTTAAGGGTAAGATTAGGTTAAGGGTAAGGTCAAGTCAAGGTAAGGTTAAGGTTAAGGTTAAGGTTAAGGGTTAGGTTAAGATTAGTTTAAGGTTAAGGTTACGTTAAGGGTGTTAGCCATCCATAATTTTGATATATTCTAATGATTGCTAAAACAAGTCTTCCAGCCTTCAAGAAACAAATTTGGATCAAATATATGAGTTCTTGAAGCCTTGCTGTGTCTCTTGTCCAAAAGACCCATCTCACTGATGTTTTCACTTAAAAAATCCTTCAAAGAAGCCCTGTTGATTCAAAATTAAAGTTGCCTTCAAAGCCATAATTCCCAGCATTTCTCCATTTCAAAATATTCCCTTCATGTCACCCATTTTCCTCATTTTACCATTTATTTCCTTCAAAATCCCCTTAAAACCTTATAAATCCTCTTTATTTGGTTTTAAACCCCTTTTTCTAACTTATCAGAACCCCTCAAAAGGCCTCAAAAAGCCCCATTTGGACCTATTTTCTGACCTTTTAACTTTGGGCCTTTAGCTCTTTTTGCTTAAGCCCCTAGCCCCTTTCATCATATGACCCAACGATGTGACCGAGCGCTAGGCCCATCGGCTTATCGGACTTCGCAACTTCCCATTTCCACTTCCCAAACTCCTTTTCTTGACCACCTCCGCCGATATAATCTGGATCGTAGATCCTCCAGATCTAACGGCCTATGTTCACCTTTTCCTTTCAACCTCGTTTTTCATATAAAATAGGCCTTAAGCCCTTTTTTCATGCTTAAGTTCTCAATTCCTTTTCTCCATAAAACCTCATCCCCTTCTCTTATTATTTGATCTGCCATTTTTCTTCCCAATTCAATCTCCATCGTCAATCTTGAAATATCTAAAAGTGATCGGGCTTTCTCCTTTGCAAAGCCATATCCCGCATTCCTTTGATTATTTATCTCTCCATTCATCCTCATAGTTGATCTTCAAGATCCAACAATTGTCACTTGTCCCGATCTCTTAAACCTGCCCGATGAACTTCCCGCTACACAACAAAAGAGTGATGTCACCACCAATCCCACCCGACCACGCAACTCCGTCTATCGCCCTCACTTTACACTATAGATTTGGAACCCCTAGATTAGATGGCTCATAACCCGTTTCGCGCCAAAAATGCCAAAAGACCCAAAGGCATTATTTTCATGCGAAATAGGTGGTTTTGGTGGCACACGTGTTAGCCACCAAGCCATATTGCGTTCGAAAGAACCAATACCACTAATCGCCCATCTCTCGCACAATACCACCCGGTTTCGTTGCCAAAACCACTTTCCTCCTATTTCGTGCCAAATATGCAAAACAACTCACTGTTCTTCCCGGTTCCATTTTTGGAACCCCCTTTTGCACATATTCCTTCTCCGCATCACTCCATCACCACTCCTAGCCTTTGTTACCAGTTAAACCAAAACACAGGGTTTAATAATTTTTTGATTGTTTGTTTGCAGATTTTATGGAGTCCAGATACACAGGGCCGAGGGTGACGATCCTTAGAGGCCTAATCAAATGCAGAAAGGGGACAAAAGGAGTTAATATCCAATTTTAACCAATGCCTCATGAACATTGGTTGATTCATAAAACCCTCCAATGTGCTAAGGCCACCTATAAATCAGAATAACATTGAAGTTTAAAGATCAGAGAAATTAACATTTAAAGGTTAAAGTCAAGAGCCTGAAGATTAAAAGACTTAAACCGTGCAAATTAAGGATAAAACGCAGTTGAAGACATATCAATTAAATTCAAAATAGTTAGTAAACGAAAAAAAACCTGAAATATGATTAAAGGAGGCCTAAAGCTATATCAAAGGCCTAATCCAAGTTTAAAGAGCATAAGCAAATAGATCAGCAAAGAAGCCTTGAAATGTTAGATCATCAAGGCAAATAAATCTCCAGAGATCAAGAAAAGGACACCTATAGTCTACTTTACCTTTCAAAGACACCTTGACAGCCATCCTGATGATGGAACGTATTTGAACAATCAGGGCAGTTATTATAAAGGCATGGGTGGCCTTAAAACTAAATGTTTCACGTAACTTGTCCTAGAAGCCAAGACAGAGTTACTGCAGTCAGAGGATATCTCCAAAAGCACACACTTCGGAGTTATTACCAGCCTACCAAAAGCCTCAAAATTCAACAAAAGTGACTGAAGTAGATGACAGTTAATGTAAAAATCAATCAACAGAGTTAAGACATTAGATATCTTCTCCATTAGGCCTCCCAAAGGTCGAGAAGAATTTACTCTGTATTAATTGAATAGTTAGACCTTCCTTTCACTCCACCTCCTCAATTTACCTATATATATCATATGAGGAGCCCAATATTGTTTTTGGTTGGATACTTATTGAATGTAAATAGTTGTTGAAGCTCTGTTGATTAATTGAAGAATATTAAGCAGAGAAGAGAAGTTGGAGATATAAAGACCTATTGGACTTAAAGATTGTAACTGGTTTGAACATCAAATATACAAGCTGATTTATGGAATCCTGGTCTATGTTAATGGTGATATTTTTCTTACTGTAATTGTTTTTTTTCTTATTTTTTCATACTATCCACTTTCTCTTATAAAGAATAGTAAATTTAGATTAGGATTTACTGTAAAAGGTACCCTAATTCTTACTAATAAGCTTTATGTTTATGTTTTCTTCTAATTGTGTGTTTGAGGATAATTCAATAGAGTATAACCAGTCAAGGAATGTTGGTGAGCCCATTTCTTGCTAAGTAAAACTTGAGACATTGTTCTTGAATGATATTTTCACTGCATGCTAAGTAAAGTTAAACTATGGAAGTCTATGGTTAGCCCTATCCTCTAGTGTTTTCTCCAACAGCTGTTTTGAAAGTTTTCCTTGAAGAGTATGCCAAAAGCAGGATAGGTTCAAATTCCTTACCTGATCTTAGGCTAACCTTTGTTTTCTTATGCTTTTTCCCTTGAAGAGTATGCCAAAATCAGGATAGGTTCAAAGTACTTACCTGATATTAGGCTACCCTTTTTTTTCTTATATGATTTCCCTTGAAGAGTATGAAAAAAGCAGGATAGGTTCAAAGTCCTTACCTGATCTTAGGCTGCCCTTTGTTTTCTTATATGTTTTCTTCTTTTTGAAGGTAATCTATTAGATTGCTGGATTTTTGTCTTAAAAGTGTGCTTTAGTAAAAGTTTTCCCAAATAAGTCTATGGTTTGTCCTGTCCTTTGGCTTGCTTCAAGCAGTTACTGTGAAAGGCTTTTCTTGTTTAGTGAAGTTAATAGATTCTTAAATGGTTATTAGATTTTCTTATTTCAAAACACTTTTAACATTCCATATCACAAATCAATCTAAAGAGATCCTTTGATATAGATGACTTGCCCCATGGACCACTCTTGAAACTTGTTGTGCAATTAAATCCTTTTGTGACTCCACCGCCCAATGGATTGATACTGTCTCTTACCTATCCTATCATCTGAACCATTATTTCAACTTACTCACACCTTTAACCTTCAAAAGACTTCCTTTATTTTGATGATATCCTACTCAACCAAAAACAAACAAATCCCTTGTGCTTCATAAATAGCCTAATATCATATCATGAGCCTATAAGCATATCATTCTAAAACACATATAGAGAGATCCCTCTCTGAATCCAAAAGGGCTAGATCCTAGGATTCCAAAGTGGTTCTAACATCACCTTGTCATTTGGTATGCCAATTTTCCAAATCACAAGACCCCAACAAAGGGTAAAGTCAAGGTTAAGGTTAGGTTAAGGTTAAGATAAGGTTAGGGTAAAGTTAGGGTAAAGGTTAAGGTTAAGGTTAAGGTTAAGAGTTTGGTCAAGGATAGAGTTAGGTTATAGTTAAGGTCAAGGTAAGGTTAAGGTTACGTTTAGGGTAAAGAAAAGGTTAAGGTTCGGTTCAGGTTAAGATAAGGTAAAGGTTAAGGTTAAGGTTAAGGTTAGGTTAAGGGTAATTTTAAGGTTAGGGTTAGGTTAAGGTTAAGGTTAAGGATAGGTTATCGTTAGTTTTAGGTTAAGGTTAACGTTAAGTTTATGCTTAAGCTAATGTTCAGGTTAAGGTTGAGGTTAGGTTAAGGTTACGGTTAGGTTAAGGTTAAGGTTAAGGTTAAGGGTAAATTTAAGGTTAGGGTTAGGTTAAGGTTAAGGTTAATGTTAAGGTTAAGGGTAAAGTTAAAGTTAGGGTTAGGTTAAGGTTAAGGTTGTGGTTAGGCTAAGGTTAAGGTTAAGGTTAAGGTTACAGTTAATTTAAAGTTAAGATTAGGTTAAGGTTAAGGTTAATGTTAAGTGTTTGGTCAAGGTTAGGGTTAGGTTATAGCTAAGGTCAAGGTTAAGGTTAAGGGAAAGGTTATAGTTAGGTTAAGGTTAAGGTTAAGGTTAGGTCAAGATTAAGATAAGGTTAAGGTTAAGGGTTTGGTCAAGGTTAGGATTAGGTTATAGTTAAGGTTAAGGATAAGGTTAGGTTAAATTAAGGTTAAGGTTAATGTTAAGGGTAAGGTTAATGTAAAGGTTAAGGTTGAGGTAAAGGTAAGATTCAGGTTAAGGTCAAGCTTAGGTTATAATTAAGGTCAAGGTTAAGGTTTAAGGTTAAGGTTAATGTTAAGGGTTTGGTCAAGGTTAGGGTTAGGTTATAGTTAAGGTCAAGTTTAAGGTTAACGGAAATGTTATAGCTAGGTTAAGGTTAAGGTTAAGTTTAAGGTTAGGTTAAGATTAAGATAAGGTTAAAGTTAAGGGTTTGGTGAAGGTTAGGGTCAGGTTATAGTTAAGGTTAAGGATAAGGTTAGGTTAATTTAAGGTTAACGTTAAGGTTAGGTTAAGTTTAAGATTAAGGGTAAGGTTAATGTAAAGGTTAAGGTTGAGGTAAAGCTAAGGTTCATGTTAAGGTCAAGCTTAGGTTATAGTTAAGGTCAAGGTTAAGGTTAGATTATAGTGAAGGTTAAGGTTAAGGTTAGTGGTGAAGGTTATGGTTAAGGTTAAGGATAAGACCCGTAACCTTAACCTTCACCCTTAACCTTAAAATAACCTTAACCTTAACCTTAACCTTCCCCTAACCCTAACATTAACCTTAACCCTAACCTTAACCTTAACTTAAACTTAACCTTGACTTTACCCTTAACCTTATCCTTAACCTTACTAATCCTATAACCTTAACCTTAGCCATAACCTAACCTTAACCTTGACCTTAACTATAACCTAAACCTAACCTTAACCAAACCTCTAACTTTAAACTTAACCTTAACCATAACCTTAACCTTAACCTTCCCATAACCATAATCTTAACCTTAACTTTGACCTTACCAAGGTTAGGGTTAGGATGTAGTTAAGGTCAAGGTTAGGTTAAGGTTAAGGTTAGGTAAATGTTAAGGTTTGGTTAAGGTTAAGGTCAAGGTAAGGTTAAGGGTGAAGGTTAAGTTTAAGGTGAAGGTTAAGGTTAAGGTTAGTTTAAGGTTAAGGTTAAGGTTAAGGTAAGGTTAAGGTTAAGGTTAACGTTAATGTTATGGGAAGGTTAAGGTTAAGGTCAATGGGGTAAGGTGAAGGTGAAGGTTAAGGATAAGGGTAAGGTCAAGGTTAAGGTGAAGGTTATGGTTATGGAAAGGTTAAGGTTAAGGTTAGGGTTCGGTTAAGGTTAAGGTTAAGGTTACGGTTAAGGTTAAGGTTAAGGTTAATTTAACCTTAACCCTTAACCTTACCCTAACCTTACCTTTACCTTAACCTTAACCTTAACCTAACTTTAACTTTAACTTTACCCTTAACCTAACCTTAACTTTAACTTTACCCTTGACCTTAACTTAACCCTAACATTGACCAAACTTTTAACATTAACCTTAATCTAACTAAACCCGTAACCTTAACCTTAACCTTACCCTTAACCTTCAGCTTAACCTTAACCTTAACCATAACCTAACCCTAACCTTGACCAAACCCTTAATTTTAACCCTAACTTTAACCTTAACCTTAACCTTGAACTTACCCCTAACTTGACTTTACCCTTAACCTTATCCTTACCCTAACCTTAACCTTGACTTTACCCTTAACTTAACCTTAACCTTAACCTGACTAAACCCGTAACCTTAACCTTAAACTTACCCTTAACCTTCACCTTAACCTTAACTTTACCCTTAACCTAAAGTTAACCTTAACCTTGACCTTGACCTTGACCTTAACCTTCACCTTAGCCTTACACTTACCCTCAACCTTAACTTTACTATTAACCTAACCATACCCTTAACCTTAACCTTAACCTTATCTTAACCTTAACTATAACCTAACCCTAACCTTCACCAAAACTTAATCTTAACCTTAACGTTACCCTTAACCTAACCTTAACCTCAACCTTAACCTTGCTTAGGGTTAGGTTAAGGTTAATTTTAAGGTTAAGGATAAGGTTAGGTTAAGGGTTTGTTCAAGGTCAATGTTAAGATTAGGTTAAGGGTAAGGTTATAGGTAAAGTTAAGGTTATTTTTAGGCTAAGGTTATGGTAAGGTTAAGGTTAGGTTAAGGTTAAGGTTAAGGTTAGGGGAAGGTTAAGGTTAAAGTTAGGTTAATGTAAAGTTAAGGTTACGAGTTTAGTCAGGTTAAGGTTAAGGTTAAGTTTATGGTAAGGTTAAGGTTAAGATAAGGTTAATGTTAAGGCTAAGGTTAGAGTTAAATTTAGGTTAAGGGTAAAGTTAAGGTTAGTGTTAGGCTAAGGTTAAGGTTAAGGTTAGGTTAAGGGTAAAGTTAAGGTTAGGGTTAGGTTAAGGTTATGGTTAGGCTAAGGATAAGGTTAAGGTTAAGGTTAGGTTAAGGTTACGGTTAGGTTAAAGTTAAGATTAGGTTAAGGTTAAGGTTAAGATTTGGTGAAGGTTAGGGTTAGGTTATAGTTAAGGTTAGGTTGACGGTAAAGTAAAGGTTAAGGTTAGGTTAAGATTAATATTAGGTTAAGGGTAAAGTTAAGGTTAAGGTTAGGTTAAGGTTAAGGTCAAGGTTAAGGGTTTGATCAAGGTTATTGTTAGGTTAAGGTTATGGTTAAGGTTAGATTAGGATAAGGTCAAGGTTAAAGTTAGGTTAAGGCTAAATTTACAGGTTTAGTCAGGTTAAGGTTAAGGTTACGGTTAAGGTTAAAGTCAAGGTTAAGGGTTTGGTTAAGATTAAGGTTAAGGTTAGGTTCAGTTAAGGTTAAAGTTAAGGTTAAGGTTAGGTTAAGGGTAAAGTTAAGGTTAAGGTTAGGGTTAAGGTTAGGGGAAGGTTAATGTTAAAGTGAGGGTTACGTTATAGTTAAAGTTAAGGTTAGGTTAAGGGTAACATAAGATTAAGGTGAAGGTTAAGGTTAAGGTTTGGTTAAGGCTAAGGTCAAGGTTAACGTTAAGGTTAAGGTCAAGGTTAAGGGTAAAGTTAAGGTCAAGGTTAGGATTAGGTTATATTTGAGGTTACGGTTAGGTTAAGGTAAAGTCAAGTTTAAGGTTAAGGTGAAGGTTAAGGGTAAGGTTAAGGTTAAGGTTAAGGTGGAGGTTAAGGGTAAGGTTAAGGTTAAGGTTAAGGGTTTGGTTAAGGCTAAGGGCTTGGTCAAGGTTAGGGTTAGGGTAAGGTTAGGGTAAGGTTAGGGGAAGGTTAAGGTTAAAGTTAGGTTAAGGCAAGGTTAAGGTAAGGTTAAGTTTAAGGTTACGGGTTTAGTCAGGTTTAGTAAAGTTAAGTTTAAGGTTACGGGTTTAGTCAGGTTTTGTAAATTGTATCATCCAAGAATTGTTCATTTATGTAATGTATTGGAGGTTGCACCCTTGAACTGGCTTATTTCTAAGGCGTTGGTATCTCTTTTCTTATATTTTTGGAGTTGGTTACACAAGAGTTAAGGTTAGGGTTAGTTTATAGTTAAGGTTAAGGTTAGGTTAAGGGTACAGTTAAGGTTAAGATTAAGGTTTGTTCAGGTTAAGGTGAAGGTGAAGGTGAAGGTGAAGGGTAAGGTTAAGGTTAAGGTTAAGGTTAAGGTTAAGGTTTTTGGAAGGTAAAGGTTAAAGTTAAGGGTTTGGTCAACATTCGGGTTAGGTTAAGGTTAGGTTAATGTTAAGGTTAAGGTTAATGTTTTTGGAAGGTAAAGATTAAAGTTAAGTGTTTGGTCAACGTTAGGGTTAGGTTATAGTTAAGGTTAAGGTTAGGTTAAGGGTAAAGTTAAGGTTAAGGGTTTGATCAAGGTTAGGGTTAGGTTATAGTTAAGGTTAAGATTAAGGTTAAGGTTAGGGTTAAGTTTAGGGTAAAGGTTTAAGTTAAGGTTAAGGTTAATAATTTAGTTAAGGTTAGGGTTTAGGTTTTAGTTAAGGTTAAGGTTAAGGTTAAGGATAAGGTTAAGCGAGTAAGGTTAAGGTTAAGGTTAGGGTTAAGGTTAGGGGAAGGTTAAGGTTAAGGTTAAGGTTAATGTTAAGGGTTTGGTCAAGGTTGGGGTTAAGTTAAGGTTAAGGTTAAGGGTTTGGTTAAGGTTAAGTTTAAGGGTTTCGTCAAGGTTAGCATAACGTTGTAGTTAAGTTTAAGGTTAAGGTTAAGATTAAGGTTACATGTTTAGTAAGGTTAAGGTTAAGGTTAAGGTTAAGGGTAAGGTTAAGGTTAAGGTTAAGGGTTTGGTCAAGGTTAGGGTTAGGTTATAGTGAAGGTTAAGGTTAAGTTAAGGGTAAAGTCAATTTTAGGGTTAAGGTTAAGGTTAAGGTTAAGGGTAAGGTCAAGGTCAAGGTCAAGGTTAAGGTTAAGGGTTTGGTCAAGGTTAGGGTTAGGTTAGGGTTAGGGTTAGGGTTAGGTTAGGGTTAGGTTAAGGTAAGGGTAAGGTTAGGGTTAGGGAATCTTAAGGTTAAGGTTAGGTTAAGGTAAAATGAAGGTTACGGTTATGTTATAGTTAAGGTTAAGGTTAGGTTAAGGGTAAGATAAGGTTAAGGTTAAGGTTAAGGTTAGGTTAAGGTCAAGGTCAAGGTTAAGGTTAAGGGTAAATTTAAGGTGAAGGTTAGGGTTAGGTTATAGTTAAGGTTAAGGTTAGGTTAAGGTTAAGGTTATGGGTTTGGTTAAGCTTAGGTTAAGGCTAAAGTTAAGGTTATGGTTAGGGTGAGGTTAGGGTAAGGTTAAGGTTATGGCTAGGGTAAGGTTAGAGTTAAGGTTAATTTTAAGTTTAAGGGTTTAGTTAAGGTTAAGTTCAGGTTAAGGTTAAGGTTAATGTTAAGGGTTTTGTAAAGGTTAGGGTTAGGTTATAGTTAAGGTCAAGGTTAAGGTTATGGTTAAGGTAAGGTTAAGATAAGGTTAAGGGTGAGGTTAAGGTTAAGGTTAGGTTAAGGTTATGTTTAAGGTAAGGTTAAGGGTAAAGTTAAGGTCAAGGTTAGGTTAGGTTAAGTTTAAGGTCAAGGTTAAGATAAGGTTAAGTTTAAGGTTAGGTTAAGGTTAAGGTTTAAGGCTACGGGTCTTAACCTTTACCTTCACTATAACCTACCCTTAACATTAACCTTTACCTAACCTTAACCTTAACCAAACCCTTAACATTAAGCCTAGCTTAAGCTTAAGCTTAAGCTTAACCTTAAACTAACCTTAACCTTGACCTTAACTATAACCTAACCCTAACCTTGACCAAACCCTTAACCTTAACCTAACCTTAACCTTGACTTTACCCTTAACCCTAACCTTAAACATAACCTTTACCTTAACTTAACCTTAACCTAACTAAACCCGTAACTTGAACCTTAACCTAAAATTAACCTTGACTTTACCCTTAACCGTCACCTTAACCATAACCTTTACCTTAATGTAACCTTAACCTTACCCTTACTTTAACGTTACCCTTAACCTTGACTTTACCCTTAACCTAACCTTAACCCTAACTTTAATCTATCCTTAACCTAACCATAACCTTAACTTAACCTAAATTAACCTTAACCTTGACCTTGACAAGGTTAGGTCAGGGGTAAATTCAAGGTTAAGGTAAATTTAAGGTTAAGGTCAGGTGAAGGTAAGGTTATGGTTAAGGGTAAAGTCAAGGTTAAGGTTAAGGTTATGGTTAGATTAAGGGTAAATTTAAGGTTATGGTTAAATTTAAGGTTAGGTTAAGGTTAAGGTTAAGTTTAGGTTAAGGGTAAGGTTAAGGTTAGGGTTAGGTTATAGTTAAGGTTATGGTTAGGGTAAGGTTAGGGTTAGGTTAAAGTTAAGATTAAGGTTAAGTTTGAGTTCAAGGTTAAGGTTACATTAGATTAAGGTTAACATTAGGTTAAGGTTAGGGTAAGTTTAAGATTACGGGTTTAGTAAGGTTAAGGCTAAGGGTAAGTTTAAGGTTAAGGTTAAGGTTAAGGTTTTGGTTAGGTTAAGGGTAAATTCAAGGTTAACCTTAACCTCCCCATAACCTTAACCTTAACCTAACCCTTAATGTTAATTAAAGGTTACGGTTAAGGTTAAGATAAGGTTAAGGGTACGGGATTAGTAAGGTTAAAGTGAATATTAAGGTTACGTTAAGGGTAAAGTCAAGGTTAAAGTTAGGCTAAGAGTAAGGTTAAGGTTAGGTTAAGGTTGAGGTTAAGGGATTGGGAAGGTTAAGGTTAAGGTAATGTTAAGGGTAAGGTTAAGGCTAAGGTTATGGTTAAGGTTAAGATTATGTTAGGTTAAGGTTAAGATAAGCTTAAGGGTAAGTTTAACTTAACTTTACCCTTAAGGATAAAGTTATGTTAAGGGTAAAGTCAAGGTTAAGGTTAATGTAAGGTTAAGGTTAGGTTAAGGGTAAAGTTAAGGCTAAGGTTAAGGTTATGGTTATGGGAAGGCTAAGTTTAAGGTTAAGGTTAAGGTTAAAGTTACGTTAAGGGTAAAGTCAAGGTTAAGATTATGTTATGGATGAGTTTAAGGTTAAGGTTATGAGAAGGTTAAGGTTAAGGTAACATTAAGGTTAAGGTTAAGGTTAGTTTAGGCTAAGGTTAAGGTTAGGTTAATGGTTTGGTCGAGATCAAGGTTAAGGTTAGGTTAAGGGTAAGGTTAAGGTTATGTGTAAAGTTAAGGTTAAGGTTAGTGTAATGGTAGGGTAAGGTTTAGGTTAAAGTTAAGGTTAAGGTTAGGGGAATGTTAAGGTTAAAGTTAGGTTAAGGTAAAGCTTATGGGAAGGTTAGGTTAAGGTTAAGGTAAAGGTAAGGTTAAGGTTAAGGTCAAGGTTAGGTTATAGTTAAGGTCAAGGTTAAGGTTAGGTTATAGTGAAGGTTAAGGTTAAGGTCAAGGGTAAGGTTAAGGTTAAGACCTCTAACCTTTAACTTCACCCTTAACCTTAACCTTAACCTTAACCTTACTAAACCTGTAACCTTAACCTTAACCTTAACCTTGACTTTACCCTTAACCTAACCTTTACCTTAATTATAACCTAACTCTAATATTGACCTTAACTTTACCCTTAACCTTAACTATAACCTAACCCTAACATTACCCTAACCATAATCGTAACCTTAACCTTACCTTAACCTAACTTAAACTTAACCTTGACCTCGACCTTAAACTTAACCTTAATCTTAAACTTAACATTAAACTTACCCGTAACCTTAACTTTACCCTTAACTTAATGTTAATCTTAAACTTACCCTTAACCTTATCTTAACCTTATCCTTAACCTTACCCTTAAGCTTCACCTTAACCTTAACTTTACCGTTAACCTTGACTTTACCCATAACCTTAACGTTAACCTTGATTTTACCCTTAACCTAACCTTAACCTTAACCTTAACCTTAACCTGACTCAAACTATAACCTTAACCTTAAAATTAACCTAACCTTATCCTTAACCTTAACCTTCCCATAACCTTAACCTTAATTATAACCTAACCTTAAAATTGACCTTAACTATAACCTAACCCTCACCATGACCAAACCCTTAACATTAACCTTAACATTGACCTTCACCTTAACCTTAACCTTAACCTTACCCTTAACCTTAAACTTAAACTTGACCTTAACTATAACTAACCCTAACCTTAACCTTGACCAAACCCTTAAAGTAAACTTAACCTTGACTTTACCCTTAATGTAACCTTAACCTTGACCTTGACCTTACCCTTAACATTTACATTAACCTGACTAAATGTGTTACCTTAACCTTAACTATAACCTAACCCTAATCTTAACCAAACCTTAACCTTAACCTTACCTTTAACGTAAACTTAACCTTGAATTTACCCTTAACCTTACCCTTAGCCTAATATTAAACTTACCCTAACCTTACCCTTACCCTTACCCTTAACCTTAACCTAACCTCAACCTTAACCTTATTCTTATCTTAACCCTAACCTTAAGGTTAAAGCTACGGGTAAGGTTAGGTTAAGGTTAGGGTTAGGTTATAGTTAAGGTTAAGTTAAGGTTAATGTTGTTGAGATTCAACAAGATGATGAGCTTAGTGAAAAGAGTCGCCTTCACTAAGTGGGCCCGCGGGCTATTTTTGGTGCAAATCTATTTTTAGACTATGTCTATTTTTAGACATGTTGATCATATTTCAGAAGTTATAGGATGCTATTTGTGGATGGTTGATCAAGTTGGAAAAATAGATGAAATTCTATTTTTATAATATTGGGAAAATTCTATTTATAGATCATAAATCTAAAAATAGATGCATGTCGATTATTATTAGCTCTTAATAATAATTAGACTCTAAGCAGCAACTTATTCTCTTGGAGCACTTCAGGTCAGTGCATATATGTGGCACAACAGTTGATAGAAGGAATTATGCTATTCCCTAAGGGTTTACTAGAGATATTGCATGGAGGACTCAGCTAGAACTGAAGTGGAAAAGTTATGACACAGTTAGAAGAAGAAGTTATGGAGTTGTATTTAGTTTAACTCAGTCAAAATCAGTTGAGCTAGTTGTATCTAGTCTAACTGATTGATACACTAGTGAGAGTGGAGTGAATTAATTAGTTAATTAATTCACAAATAATAACTCATTAATCAACTAAACAATACAACAGTTAACTACAGTGCATGGCAGTTTCAGTGGAGACCAGTGGAGATATAGGTGAAAGGGCAAGATAGACTATATGTTATCACTATAGTGATGCATTGATTGCATCAAGCACACAGTGGAGATGCCAATGAGGATTTTGCAGTAAATCCAAGAGTAATTAGAATTCATTCAGATCTATTCATCAGCAGAGATTGCGTAGTGGAGGTAGGCTAGCAAGTGGCAAAGATCGGTGCATGGATTCGTAAGATTAGGCCTGTATAGTGTATGACGATTGTACTGTATTGAGAGCTTGTGATAAGCTTTGTATGTTTGTATGAGATTTTCATATGATCTCCATGTTACATAATATATAGTTGGGGTTTTCAGCGTCAGGCTTTCCTGGTTAAAAACTGTGTTATGTGAGATTGATAATTTTTGTTTATGCTACACGTGTGTGCAATTATTTTTTCAGCAAAATATTAACAAGTGGAATAAATTCAGTATCTTGCATAAAGTTAAATAGTGTGAGATCAGGTGGATCTAAGACATATGCATGCTTAGTGCATATAATATCTACAAATGTTAAGGGTTAAGTTAAGGTTAAGGTTAAGGTTAAGGTTAGGGTTAAGGTTAAGGTTAATATTAGGTTAGGTTAAGGTTAAGATAAGGGTAAGGGTAAGGTTAAGGTTATGTTAAGGGTAAAGTCAAGCTTAAGGTTAGGTTAAGGTTAAGATAAGGTTAAGGTTAAGGAGTTAAGGTTAGGTTAAGGTTAAGGTCAAGGGTAAGGTTAAGGTTAAGGGTAAAGTTAAGGTTAAGGTTAAGGTTAAGGTTAGGTTAAGGATAAGATAAGGGTAAGGTTAAGTTTAAAGATAAGTTTAGGATAAGGTCAAGGTCTAGGTTAAGGTTAAGGTTAAGGTCAAGGTTAAGGGTAAATTTAAGGTCAAGGTTAGGGTTAGGTTATAGTTAAGGTTAATATTAGGTTAATGGTAAAGTCAAGTTTAAGGTTAGGTTAAGGTTAAGGTAAAGTTTAAGGGTTTGGTTAAGCTTATGTTAAGGCTACAGGTTTGGTTAGGGTTAGGTTAAGGCTAAAGTTAAGGTTATGGTTAGGGTAAGGTTAGGGTAAGGTTAAGGTTATGGTTAGGGTAAGGTTAGGGTTAAGGTTAAGGTTAAGGTTAAGGTTACGGGTTTTGTTAAGGTTAAGGTTAGGTTAAGGTTAAGGTTAATAATGTTAAGAGTTTTTTCAAGGTTAGAGTTAGGTTATAGTTAAGGTCAAGGTTAAGGTTATGGTTAAGGTAAGGTTAAGATAAAGTTAAGGGTAAGGTTAAGGTTAAGGTAAGCTTAAGGTTATGGTTAAGGTAAGGTTAACGATAAATTTAAGGTTAATGTTAGGTTAGGTTAAGGTTAAGGTCAAGGTTAAGATAAGGTTAAGTGTAAGGTTAGGTTAAAGTTAAGGTTTAATGTTACGGGTCTTAACCTTAAGCTTCACTATAACCTACCCTTAATTTAACTTTTACCTAACCTTAACCTTAACCTTAACCATAACCTTAACCTTAACCAAACACTTAACATTAACCTTAACTTAACCTTAACCTTAAACTTAACCTTAACCTAACCTTAACCTTGACCTTAAATATAACCTAACCCTAACCTTGACCAAACCCTTAGCCTTAACCTTAACCTTAATCTTGACCTTAAATATAACCTAACCCTAACCTTGACCAAACCCTTAACCTTAACCTTAATCTTAACCTTGACTTTACACTTAACCCTAACCTTAACCATAACCTTTACCTTAACGTAACCTTAACCTAACTAAACCCGTAACTTGAACCTTAACCTAAAATTAACCTTGACTTTACCCTTAACCCTGACCTTAACCATAACCTTTACCTTAACGTAACCTTAACCTTTACCTTAACCTTGAATTTACCCTTAACCTAACCTTAACCTTAACCTTAACCTAACCATAACCTTACCTTAACCTAAATTAACCTTAACCTTGACCTTGACAAGGTTAGGTTAAGGGTAAAGTAAAGGTTAAGGTAAAGTTAAGGTTAAGGTTAGGTTAAGGTAAGGTTATTGTTAAGGGTAAAGTCAAGATTAAGGTTAAGGTTATGGTTAGATTAAGGGTAAAGTTAAGGTTATGGTTAAATTTAAGGTCAGGTTAAGGTTAAGGTTAGGTTAAGGGTAAGGTTAAGGTCAAGGTCAAGGTCAAGGTCAAGGTCAAGGTCAAGGTTAAGGTTAAGGTTAAGGTCAAGGTTAAGGGTAAAGTCAAGGTCAAGGTTAGGGTTAGGTTATAATTAAGGTTAAGGTTAGGTTAAGGGTAAAGTCAAGGTTAAGGTTAAGGTGAAGGTTAAGGGTAGGGTTAAGGTTTAGGGTTATGGGTTTAGTCAGGTTAAGGTAAAGTTGAAGGGTAAGGGTAAGGTTAAGGTTAATGTTAAGGTTAAGGTCAAGGTTAAGGTTAAGTTTGGTTAAGGGTAAGGTTATATTTAGGTTAATGTTAAGGTTAAGGTTAAGGTTACGGATTTAGTCAGGTTAAGGTTAAGGTTAAGGTTACGGGTTTAGTCAATTTAACGTTAAGGATAAGGGTTTGGTCAAGGTTATGGTTAAGGTTAAGGTTAATGTTAGGTTAAGGTAAGGTTAAGGTTACGGGTTTAGTCAGGTTAAGTTTAAGGCTAAGGCTAAGGTTAAGGTTAGGGTAAGGTTAAGGTTAAGGTTAGGTTATAGTGAAGGTTAAGGTTAAGATAAGGTTAAGGGTAAGGTTAAGGTTAGCGTAAGGTTAAGGTTAAGGTTAAATTTATGGTTAGGGTTAGGTAAAGGTTAAGGTTATATTATGTTAAGGTTAAGTTTAGGTTAAGGTCAAGGTAAAGGTTAGGTTAAGGGTAAAGTCAAGGTTAAGGTTATGTTAAGGTTAAGATTAGGATAAGGTTAAGGTCACGGTTTTAGTTAGGTAAAGGTTAAACGTAACCTTAACCTTAACCTTCACCTTAACATTGACCCTAACCTTAAATTTAACAATAATCTAACCCTAACCTTTACAAAACCATTACCTTGACCTTAAATTTACCCTTAACCTTAACCTTATCCTTAACTATAACCTAACCCTAACATTACCCTAACCATAACTGTAACCTTAACCTTACCTTAACCCAACTTAACCTAAACCTTGAACTTGACCTTAACCTTATCCTTAGCCTTAAACTGAACCTTAACCTTACCTGTAATGTTAACCTTAACTTTACCATTAACCTTACCTTTACCCTTATCTTAACCTTAACCTTACCCTTAACCTTCTCTTAACATTCACCTTCACCTTAACCTTAAATTTACCCTTAACCTTTACTTTACCCAAAACCTTAACGTTAACCTAGAATTTACCCTTAACCTTAACCTTAACCTGACTCAACCCATAACCTTAACCTCAACCTTAACCTAACCGTAACCATAACCTTAATCCTAACCTTCCCATAACCTTAACCTTAACCTTCACTATAACTTAACCTTAACCTTGACCTTAACTATAACCTAACCCTCACCATGATGAAACCCTTAACATTAACCTTAACATTGACCTTCACCTTTAACCTTAACCTTAACCTTACCCTTAACCTTAAACTTAACCTTGACCTTAACTATAACCTGCCCCTAACCTTAACCTAACCTTAACCTTGACCAAACCTTTAACGTAACCTTAACCTTGACTTTACCATTAACGTAACCTTAACCTTGAACTTGACCTTACCCTTAACATTAACCTTAACCTTAACCTTAACCTCAACCTGACTAACCCTATAACCTTAACCTTGACCTTGACCTTACCCTTAACATTAACCTTAACCTTAACCTTAACCTCAACCTGACTAACCCTATAACCTTAACCTTGACCTTGACCTTACCCTTAACATTAACCTTAACCTTAACCTTAACCTGACTAAACCCATAACCCTAACCTTACACTTAACCTTAACCTTAACTATAACCTAACCCTATTCTTAACCAAACCTTAACATTAACCTTTCCCTTAACATAAACTTATCCTTCAATTTACCCTTAACCTTAATCTTACCCTTAGCCTAATCTTAACCTTACCATAACATTAACCCTAACCTTACCTTTACCCTTAACCTTAACCTTAACCTAACCTCAACCTTAACCTTATCCTTATCTTAACCTTAACCTTAACATTAACCTTAACCCTAATCTTAAGGTTAAAATTACGGGTAAGGTTAGGTTAAGGTTAGGGTTAGGTTATAGTTAAGGTCAAGGTTAAGGTTAAGTTAAGGTTAAGGTTAATGTTAAGGATAAGTTAAGGTTAATTTTAAGGGTTTGGTTAAGGTTAAGGTTAAGGTTAGGGTTAAGGTTAAGGTTAAGATTAGGTTAGGTTAAGGTTACGTTAAGGGTAAATTCAAGGTTAAGGTTAGGTTAAGGTTAAGATAAGGTTAAGTTTAAGGTTAAGGTTGCATTAAGGGTAAAGTCAAGGTTAAGGTTAAGGTAAAGGTTACGTTAAGGTTAAGATAAGGTTAATGTTAAGGTTAATTTTAAGGTTAAGGTTAGGTTAAGGTTAAGGTCTAGGTTAGGTCTAGGTTAAGACTAGGTTAATGGTAAAGTTAAGGTTAGGTTTAGGGTAAAGTTAAGGTTAAGGTTGTGGTTAAGGTTAACGTTAAGGTTAATCTAGAGGGTTTGGTAAAGGTTAGCGATAGTTTATAGTTAAGGCTACATTTTTAGTTAGGTTAAGGTTAAGGTTAAGGTTAAGGTCAAGGATAAGGTTACGTTAAGGGTAAAGTCAAGGTTAAGATTAAGGTTATGGTTAAGGTTAAGGTTAAGGTGCAGGGTTAAGGTTAAGGTTAAGTCTAAGGTTAATGGTTATGTTAAGGTCAAGGTTAAGGTTAGGGTTAAGGTTGAGGGTAATGTTAGGTTAAGGTTAAGGTTAAGGTCAAGGTTAAGGTTAAGGTTAAAGTTGAGGGTAATGTTAGGTTAAGGTTAAGGTTAAGTTTAAGGTTAAGGTCAAGGTCAACCTTAGCTTTACCCTTAAACTTACCTTGACCTTGACCTTAACATTAAATTTAACCTTACTAAACTCGTACCTTACCTTAGCCTTGACCTTGACCTTGACCTTAACTATAACCTAACCCTAACCTTGGCCAAACCCTTAACTTTAACCTTTACCTTCCAAAAACCTTAACCTTAACCTTAACGTTAACCTTAACCTTAACCTTAACCTTACCCTTCACCTTCACCTTCACCTTCACCTTCACCTTAACCTTAAACTTAACCTGACCAAACCTTAACCTTAACCTTAACTGTACCCTTAACCTAACCTTAACCTTAACTATAAACTAACCCTAACCTTAACTCTTGTGTAACAAACTCCAAAAATATAAGAAAAGAGATACCAACGCCTTAGAAATAAGCCACTTCGAGGGTGCAACCTCCAATACATTACATAAATGAACAATTCTTGGATGATACAATTTACAAAACCTCCTTTCTATATATAGGAGTCCATGGGGCCATAATGTAATCCTAGTGGGCTACAATGTAATCCTAGCCAACCTAACAATAATAATTTAAGGGCACAATAATAACAAAATGGGGGTTACAAGGGTACAATAATAACAATAAGGGGGTTACACTAACAATAATAAGGGACTATACTAGTGATATAGGGACCTAACATGCCCCTCTCCTTGAAAAAAGTGTTGTCCTCAACGCTTGAGTAGCTCCGGGTGCTTCTGTATAAAATTCTCATCCTCCCATGTAGAATCTTCAGTGGGTAAGTTCTTCCACTTGATGAGATACTCTGAAATTGATCGATTCTGTAGCTGTCGAGTTCTTGTTTCCATGACCGCTTCGGGTTCCAATATGATTTTTCCTTCCTCATCAAGTTCTGGCAATATTGTTTGAACTGGAAGATTTTCACCTATAACCTTCTTTAAGCATGAAACATGGAAAACTGGATGTACTCGCGAAGAAGCAGGAAGCTCCAATTTGTATGCCATAGTACCAATCTTTTGCAACACCTTGTAAGGACCATAGTACTTTGGCCATAATTTATTATCCTTCTTTGCTTGCTTGAGGGACATTTGTTTGTATGGTTGTAGCCGTAAAAATACCCAATCTCCTACATCAAAACTTCTCTCGCTATGATGTTGATTTGCCTGTTGTTTCATTCGATTTTGTGCCAAATTCGGGTTATCCTTTAAGAGTTGGAGAACTTCTTGCTGATGCTCGATGTGATCTTCCACTGCTTGAACCTTCGAATTTTCCCTTAAAGATGATGTGATGGATGGTGGGTGATATCCATAAAGTGCCATAAATGGGGTCATTTTTGCTGCAGTATGGAAGGAAGTGTTATACCACCATTCAGCGAGAGGTAACCACTTGACCCATTGTGTTTGTTTATCAGATACAAAACAACGAAGATATCCTTCCAAACATTTATTTACTATCTCGGTTTGACCATCATATTGAGGATGATAAGATGAGCTATGAGCTAATTGAGTACCCAAACAAGAAAATAACTCCGTCCAAAAATTTCCAGTAAAAATGGGATCTCTGTCGCTCACAATAACCCTTGGCTTCCATGTAGCTTTTGAATTCTGTCCATAAATGTAGTAGCAACTGTACTTGCTTTAAATGGATGAGATAATGCACAAAAGTGTGCATACTTGGTAAGTCTATCAACTACCACCATGATGACACTCTTTCCTTTGAACTTAGGTAAACCTGTGATAAAATCCATTGAAATCTCCTCCCAACATTGACTTGGAATGGATAAAGGTTGTAGAAGTCTCGGGGTCTTAATTGTCTCAACTTTATTTTGTTGGAAAACCAAACATTCCGCCACAAAATTTTGAATATCAGATTTAAGGCCATCCCAAAAAAATTCTTTCTTCACCCTGTGGTAAGCTTTTAAAAATCCTGAGTGTCCTCCTAAAGGAGAAGTGTGCAATTCCAGAAGAATCTTTTGTTTTAGTTGGGAATTCTTACAAAGATATAAGCAATATTTGTACCATAAGGAATCATTTTTCCAACTACATGTATCAAATTTACTAGGATCTTGCTGCAACTTTTGAATGAGTGTCCATACATCGTTTTCCTTCTTCCATTTATCTCTTGCTTCGGTTATCCAATCTGGTTGGATAATAGAAATGGCACAAAGCAATGCTTCCACCTCTTCATTATTTCTTGAGAGTGCATCTGCAACAACATTAAGCTTTCCTTTTTTTGTAGATTATTTCAAAGTCATAACCCAACATCTTTGTGACCCTTTTTTTGCTGCTCTTCTGAAGATAGTCTTTGTTCCAAAAAGTGTTTAAGACTATCATGATCAGTTTTTACCTTGAAGTGTCTTCCCATTAGGTAAGTTCGCCATTTCTTTAGTGCATGCAATATTGCTAACATTTCCTTCTCATAAATAGGTTTCTGTAAATACTTTCCTTTGATTGGACGACTTTCAAAAGCAATAGGTCTTCCTTCCTGCATTAAAACTGCACCAATTCCATTTCCTGAGGCATCACATTCCACAATAAAGGTTTTTGTGAAGTCTGGCGTAGCTAAGACCGGTGCTAGGCATATTGCCTCTTTAAGATGTTCAAAGGCCTTAGTTGCTTCAGGAGTCCATGAAAATGCATCTTTCTTCAATAATGTTGTTAGAGGTGATGCTATTCTCCCATAATTCTTAACAAACTTGCGATAATACCCTGTTAACCCGAGAAATCCTCGCAACTTCTTTATGGTTGTGGGGACTTTCCATTCCTTAATAGCTTTAATTTTGTTAGGGTCTACTTTAACACCCTCGTGAGATACAATATGACCCAAATATTCCACCTCTTGTACTCCAAAGAAACATTTGGATGTTTTTGCATATAATTGTTTCTCCTGCAATAGTTTGAGCACCCTGTCAATATGTTCAACATGATCCTTCCAAGACCTGCTGTAGATTAGTATATCATCAAAAAATACTAGCACAAATTTTCTAAGGAAGGGTTTGAAAATGGAATTCATCAACCCTTGAAATGTATAAGGTGCATTGGTAAGGCCAAAAGGCATAAACAAAAATTCATAATGACTCTCATGAGTTCGAAATGTTGTTTTTGGAATATCTTCAGTCTTCATTCTAATTTGATGATATCCTAAACGAAGATCCAACTTGGTAAAATAAATTTATCCATGTAATTCATCTAATAATTCATCAATCACAAGAATGTGAAATTTATCTTTAATGGTGAGCTTATTGAGCTCCCTATAATTCTGACACATTCACCATGATCCATCCTTCTTGTGTACCAATACTACAGGAGCAGAGAAAGAACTTTGACTAGGTTGAATTATACCCACCTTTGACATTTCTGCAATCATATGTTCAATTTCACTCTTTTGGACATAAGGATATCTATAAGGCCTGATGTTTGGAGGAACACGTCCTGGAATCAAATTAATAGCATGATCATGATCATGAATAGGTGGGAGCCCTTTGGGAGTTTCAAACATCTTGGAATGATTGTCCAAGACTTGTTGGAGATCTACAGAAATAGATGATTTTGATGTTGGAATTTCTAGTGAGCATAATTTTGCAATTACGCCTCGTTGTTCTTTCTTTAGAAGCTTTTTCATGACATTAGAGCTTATTATCCTTCCCGGCTTCCCCGCAATACCCCGTAATTTGACTTCCTTTCCTTCTGAAAAAAATTTCAAGAAAAGTTCTTGAAAATTAAAAGCTACCGTCCCCAAAGATTGTAACCATTGTACTCCTAGTACAACATCAGCACCTCCCATAAGAATGGAAAGCATTGGACTAGTCAATACATATTCCCCCATGGTTAGCTTGATATTATGGCATTTTATGGAGAAATTTATCGTTCCTCCATTTGCAACCATCACTTGACATTCTGGTGCTGGGTATAGGAAACAATTTAATTCCTTGGCTACCTTACAATGAATAAAATTATGGCTGCTACCTGAATCAATCAACACTATTACCTTTTTCTTCTTGATATGTCCTTCTATCCTGAGAGTTTGAGGAGGGGTAATTCCTGCCAGTGAATTGCACAATATGGTTGAATTCATTTCTTCCTCTTCTAGGGCTGGTTCCTGGTGTATATCCTCTTCTTGTTCATTTTCTTCTTCCTCTTCACAATCTATGTAAAATAATTTCTCCTCAGCACACTTATGACCTTTAGTGTATTTTCTATCACAACTGTAGCAAAGCCCTTTAGCTCTTTTTTCTTCCAATTTTTGTGGTGTCAACCTTGTAGGTTGTGGAAATCTAGGCATAGTAACACTTCCTTCTTTATAGAATTGAGTGGTAGGCTTCCTTGTTGCCATAATTTTACATTCAACTTTTCTTTCCAACCTGAATGCCTTCTCCAATGAATTAGGTTCCAAAATGTGAACTTCATGTTGGATGTTATCCTTTAAAGTGCCTATGAAGAGATCAATCCTGTGTTCCTCTGGAATATCAGTTACCCTTATATTCAATTTTTGGAAGTCCTCAATGTGCTGCCCCACTAAACCCTTTTGTTTGAGATTTATCAATTGGCTAAAGAAGGTTTTGGTCTTTATATCCTCATAATGTGCTATCATTTCCTCCGTAAAAATTGACCAAGTGAAAAAAAATTTACGGGAGCAAAGCCATCGATACTATACAAATGTATTTTGTTCTAAATGTAAAGTTGCAATGCGTACCTTTTGTGTGTTTTGCACGTTATGGAGATCAAAATATTGATCCATCTGTAGTATCCATATTACAAGATCCTTTCCATCAAACTTCCTCATATCCATTTTTGGAATATGGTGCTTCTTCCTGCCAACATTAGAGTTTATGAAATAATGATTAAAATTTATTTTGTTCTCATCATGAGTTTCTTCTACTATCTTTTCACCATTAGGAAAAATTTCTTGTCTCAACTTTGTGAAACCTTCCATGTCTGCTTTTAAATCATTCTTCATGTTTTCCATGTTGTCTTTCATGTCATCCATCTTAGTTTCCATGCCAGCTTCCATGCCATCCATCTTAGCTTCCACACCTTTCTTCAAACCATCCATCTTCGCTTCCATGCCTTTCTTCAAAACATCCATTTCATTTTTTGTTGCTCTTTGTGAGAGCGAAATTTGGTACACTTGCTCTTGTAATTTTGATAGATCATGTTGCAATTCTTCATCTTTATGAGTCATTGTAGAGCCTTCTGAAGGGTTAATGGGTGTTGAATTATTTTTACAAGGCATCTTTTAGAACCCAATACTG
This sequence comes from Pinus albicaulis, assembly GCA_034641835.2. Lineage (NCBI taxonomy): Eukaryota > Viridiplantae > Streptophyta > Pinopsida > Pinales > Pinaceae > Pinus > Pinus albicaulis. The sequence goes on from JAXQQM020068033.1 coordinate 46,461, forward strand.
ATATCTATTCTACAATATTCCCTTAGAATCAATTCAAATTGATTCTTCAAACAAGACTTATGCAATTCGGAAAAAATTACACACCTTTTTCTTGCTTTTGAGGAGCTTGATATTGAAATTGGATTATCTCTATGATTGCAGTACTTCAATATTTGAATTTCAGCAATAAAGTAGCCCTCTAAGTTCTATTTTGAATGCCACAGTTCTGACCTAATTTGGATTCTCCAAGACAAATTTGTGTCCAATCTCCCACAATGACCTAATTATGGACTGGTTCAGTAGAGCAAACTTGTATGACTTTCCACGTGTCACTGTTTCATCCTTCGACTCTAAAATTGATAGCCAAGAAACTACAGTCTGTTTAATTGCGACCAATTTTTATGACACTCCAATCTGATGCTCAGAGAGAGAGTTATGAATATTTTCCCATGATCACCTCTTTGAGATGAAATTCGAGAGCCTGAAAAAGCACTACCTTCCACAGATCATATCTCCGAAAATGTTGTGAACCAAGCTCTGAAATTTTTTGACGAGTTTCCTCAGGAATCCAGCTTCGCACCATAAAAATTTCAGATTCTGACACTTTGTAGAAAAAAAATTTATAGCGAAAATTACATGATGACCTGTTTAGAGCAGTGAAACCCTAGAATCCAAATCTTTGATACTAAATGTTGTGTAACCAGCTCCAAAAATAGAAGAAAAGAGATATCAACGCCTTATAAATAAGCCACTTCAAGGGGGCAACCTCCAATACATTACATAAATGAACAATTCTTGGATGATACAATTTACAAAACCTCCTTTCTATATATAGGAGTCCATGGGGCCATAATGTAATCTGAGTGGGCCACAATGTAATCCTAGCTAACCTAACAATAATAATTTAAGGGCACAATAATAAAAAAATGGGGGTTAAAAGGGTACAATAATAACAATAAGGGGGTTACACTAACAACAATAAGGGACTATACTAGTAATATAGGGACCTAACATTAACCTTAACCATAACCTTATCTTTACCCTTAACCTTAACCTTAACCTAACCCTAAACCTTGACCAAACCCTTACCCTTAAACTTAACTTAACCTTAACCTTTACCTTAACCTTCTCATAACCATAACCTTAACCTAACTTTACCCTAACCTTGACCAAACCCTTAAACTTAACCTTACCCCCTTAACCTAACCCTAAGCTTGACCAAACCCTGAACCTTAACCTTAACCTTAACTTTAACTTTACCCTAACCCTAACCTTAACCTTAACCTTAACTATAACCTAACCTTAACCTTTATCTTAACTATAACCTAACCCTAACCTTACCAAACCCTTAACCTTAACCTTAACCTTACCACCTTATCCTAACCCTAACCTTCACCAAACCCTTAACCTTAACCTTAACTATAACCTAACGCTAACCTTCACCAAACCCTTAACCTTAACCTTGACCAAACCGTTAACCTTAAGCTTAACCTGACTAAACACGTAACCTTAACCTTAACTATAACCTAACCCTAACCTTGACAAAATACTTAACCTTGAATTTTACTTTAACCTTACCTATAACCTAACCCTAACCTTGACCTTAACCTTAACCTAACCTTAACCTTGACCTTAACTATAACCTAACCCTAACCTTGACCTTAACCTTAACTTAACCTTAACCTTAACCTTCCCATAACCATAACCTTAACCTTGACTTTGCCCTCAAACTAACCTTAACCTTAACCTTAACTTAAAGTTAACCTTAAATTTAACTTTACCCTAACCTTAAGGGATAACCTAGCCCTAACCTTGACCAAACCCTTGACCTTAACCTTAACCTTAACCTTAACCTGAACCTGAACCTTTACCGTAGCCTTAACCTTAACATTAACCTCGAATTTACCCTTAACCTTAACCTTGACCTTGACCTTAACCTAACCTTAAACTTAACCTTAAAATTATCTTACCCTTAACCTAAGCTTAGCCTTAACTATAACCTAACCCTAACCTTGACCAAACACTTAACCTTAACCTTAACCTGACTAAACTAGTAACCTTAACCTTAACCTTACCTTAACCTTAACTTTACCTTAGCCTAACTTTAACCTTAACCCTCCCCTAACCTTAAACTTAACCTTACCCTTAACCTTAACCTTAACCTTACTCTTAACCCTCACCTTAACCTTAACTTTACCCTTAACCTTGACCTTACTGTTGAGCCCCAAAGATGTCCTTCTTTTCCACCACATTTTACTTCATTTTCTTTGTCCCTCATCAATTACAGGCTTAAATGATCAATAGGATTGATTAGGATTACTTTAAGAATTTATATAATGACTAACTTGCTATGTTTTCATGATTTTGTTATTGTAGAAATTTTTGACTAGACTCGGCTATAGAACGCAGTCATTCTCTAGCCAGTTGCCTATTCCGCATCCGTTCTCATGTTTACGTAGGTTCCAGGTGTCACCTCAAGGAAAAACACATATTGTCATATTCCACATCACTCCCCCATCATTTATTGCTCTCCATGAAGTTTGAGCTCGAGTTTACAGGTGGTTATGCATGTGGGAAACCAAAACTAGGAGATAGACTTCTAATAGGACAAGGAATGTACAGACATCCTTAATCATAGTACGAGGCCACCACCAGAGTCCTAGTTTGATTTTAGTTGGGAAAGATAGTTATTCCTATTTTATCTCAAAGATAGTTATGTAATTTTGTTATAAGTATGGCTCGGGAGACCGAGAAACAACTAGCTAGATTTATGTTTTATTGTTAGATCTCAGAAGACTGTAAATACTCTGTTTTGAAGAATTTCTCCTTTAATGAAAGAAGCATCACTTTATTGCAAGAGATGAGTCAATATTGAGTAGATTTTCATGCTAATCCGGTGGTAGAGGGCCCCTGCTACCTGAGAAGCTTTGTTCATACAGTTTAGATAAGTAACTTAGCCTTGTTTCTTTCTTAGTTTAATCAATTTTCTAAAATTTGTGTTTTTATACTTACTTGCAGCGGATGCCACAGTTAGTCTTATCCTTACAAACTCTTCCAAAATACCACTTAAATTGGATGGGATATAACTGTAGTATTTAGGATTTAGTTGTATTTCTTTGAACTTTATGATTCTGTGCTCAATTACATCAGTTGTTATAGCTAGTCGTGATCTTATAAACTCTTCCAAAATATCACTAACTCTAAATGAGACATAGCTGTGGTGTTTTAGAGCTTTGTTGTGTTTTTTTGAATTGTATGCTTTCATGCTCATTTACATAACATGTTGCAGCCAGTACTGTTCCATAAATTATTCAAAAATATCACTAATTCCAAATGAGACAGAGCTGAGACATTTTAGTGATTAGTTGGATCTTTAGTCTAGTTGTAGTACTCCGGAGGTAGATGTCACTCTAGTTTAATTCTATCACTGTGTTTCAAGTTTGATAATGGCACTCTAGTATAACTCTTTTCACTGTACTTTAAGTTAGATTAGTGACATTCTATTTCAGTGCCAGTGCACTGTATTTCAAAGTTAGGCTAAAAGCATTTTAAGTTTAGTTGTGATCACTATGTTTCAAGTTTGATCAATTGCATTCTAGTTCAATGTTATCCATTGTTCTTTAAGTTGTGTTAACTGTCAAAATCAGACTTCATGGCCTTCATTGTTTACAAACTAATATTGTTCTGACTTTCTAATAATGCATCATCATATGGACAAGAATGAATTAGTGATATTAGTTTAAGGCCTTGATTGTTCTGCAATATTTTGCAATTTCACAAATAAGCCTTTTTCCCAAAAACTATTTTAGAAAATCTCTAACTTTCGAATAAGGCTTAGTAGTGACAAGAGGAGCTGTAAAATGGATTGATCTTAACATGACAAGTTAATTCAGAGTAGAAATCTTATTGTGCTACAAATAGTCTTTTTCCAATTGTGTTCCAATAAACTTTTAGCCATGGATGAGATTCTTTGTAATATTGTAAGATGGTTGTTTACTTAGGAGAACCTAATTTGTATTAAACTTGTCCTTTTCTCAAGATATTCCAACATATTTCTAATGAATGAATTGTATGAGTTTATGTTATGAGTTATTGAGTTCATGTTGTGATTTATTTTCTTGCTATGAGTCATTATCAAAATTTGCATTTTTTGTTCTTTAGTATAGGTTTTGCTCTATTTTTAGTGTGACCAACAACTGTTCTTTTTCAACGTTTAGTTCTTTTCCTTCTTGACATAAAACCACAAAACCAAAAACATCATAAAAACACTAAACACAACGTAGTGAGAAACAGATACCTATGCACATATACTACACCTTACTTCAACAGTTTACTGACCCTGGTTAATAATTTATGACCTCAATTTAGGAACACTAAGTTGAGCACAACAATTACCCTTAACCTTCACCTTAACCTTAACCTTAATAAACTCGTAACCTTAACCTTAACCTTAACTTTACCCTTAACCTTGACCTTACCCTTAACCTTCACCTTGACCAAACCCTTAGCCTTAACCTTAACCTGACTAAACCAGTAACCTAAGGATAAAGTTAAGGTTAAGGTTAATATTAGCTTAAGGTTAAACTTGACCTTAAACTTACCTGTAAAATTTACCTAAACTTAATATTAACCTAACCTTGAACTTAACTATAACCTAACCTTAACCTTAACCTAACCTTAACTTTAACCATAACCTTAATTTTACCCTTAACATAATTGTAACCTTAACCTTAAACTTGACCTTAACCTTAACCTTACCCTTAACCTTCACCCTTAACCTTAACCTAACCATAACCTTGAAAAAACCCTTAACCTTAACTTTAACCTGACTAAACCCTAAACCTTGACCTAACTATCACCTTAACCTTACCTTAACATAACTTAACCTTGACCTTGACCTTAACCTTAACCATAACCTTAACCTTAACCTTAACGTTACCTTAACCATAACCATAACCTTAACATTACCCTAACCTTACCCTAACATTAAATTTACCCTTAACATAACCTTAACCTTTACCTTAAGGTTAAGGTTAGGTTAAGGTTAAGGGTAAGGGTAAGATAAAGGTTAAGGTTAGGTTAAGATTCAGGTCAAGGTTAGGGTTAGGTTAAGGTTAAGGATGAAGGTTAAGGGTAAGGTTAAGTTTAAGGTTATGGGAATGTTAAGGTTAAGGGTTTAGTTAAGGTTAAGGTTAGGTTAAGGTTAAGTTTAAGGTTAAGGTTGCGGGTTTAGTCAGGTTAAGATTAAGGCTTACCCCCTTAAACTTAACCTTAACCTAATCTTAACCTTAACCTTAACCTTAACCTAACTTAACCTCAACCTTTACCTTGACCTTAACCTTAACTTAAAATTTAAACTAACCTTAAGGGTTTAGTCAGGTTCAGGTTAAGTTTAAGGGTTTGGCCAAGGTTAGGGTTAGGTTATAGTTAAGGTCAAGGTTAAGGATAGTTTAAGGTTAGGGTTATGTTAAGGTTAATTTTAAGGGTTTGGTCAAGGTTAGGGTTAGGTTATAGTTAAAGTTAAGGTTAAGGTAAGGGTTAAGGGTAAGGATAAGGTTAAGGTTAAGGGTTTGTTCAAGGTTAGGGTTAGGTTATAGTGAAGGTTAAAGTTAAGTTAAGGGTAAAATCAAGGTTAAGGTTAAGGTTAAGGTTAGGTTAAGGCTAAATTTAAGGTCAAGGTTAAGGTTTTCTCAAAGTTAGGGTTATGTTATAATTAAGGTTAAGATAAGGTTAAGGCTATGTTAAGGTTCAGGTTAGGTTAAGGGTAAAGTTAAGGTTCAGTTTACGGTAAGGTTAAGGTTAAGGTTAAGGTTAAGGTTAATGTCAAGGTTAAAGGTAAGGTTAAAGTTAAGGTTAGGGTCAAGGTCAAGGTTAAGTAAAGGTTAAGGTTAAGGCTAATGTTGAGGGTTTAGTCAAGGTTAGGGTTAGGTTATAGTTAAGGTCAAAGTTAAGGTTAAGGGTAAGTTTATAGTTAGGTTAAGGTTAGGTTAAGGTTAATATAAGGTTAAGGTTAAGGTTAGGTTAAGGGTAAAGTCAAGGCTAAGGTTAAGGTTACAGGTCTTAACCTTAAACTTCACTATTACCTAACTTTAACCTTAACTTGAACCTAAAGCTTTACCCTAACCTTAACCTTAACCTGACCTAAACCTTAGCCTTATCTTAACCTTAACCTTGACCTTAACTATAACCTAACCCTGACCTTGACCAAACCCTTAACATTAGCATTAACCTTAACCTTACCCTAACCCTAACCCTAACTTTAACCTTATCTTACCCTTAACCTAACCTTAACCTTCACCTTCACTTTACCCTAAACTTAACCTTAACCTTCACCTTAACCTTAACCTAACCTTAACCTTGACCTTAACCTTCACTTTAACTATAAACTAACCCTAAACATGACCAAACCCTAAGGTTAGGTTAAGGGTAAGATAAGGTTAAGGTTAAAGTTAAGTTAAGGGTAAAGTCAAGGTTAAGGTAAAGTTAAGGTTAAGGTTAGGGGAAGGTTAAGGTTAGGTTAAGGGGGTAACGTTAAGGTTAAGGTTAAGGTTAGGGGAAGGTTAAGGTTAGGTTAAGGGGGTAACGTTAAGGTTAAGGTTAAGGGTTTGGTCAAGGTTAGGGTTAGGTTATAGTTAAGGTCAAGGTTAAGGTTAGGTTACAGTGAAGGTTAAGGTTAAGATAAGGTTAAGGTTAAGTTTGGTTAAATTAAGGTTAAGGTTAAGGTTAAGGTCAAGCGTTTGGTCAAGGTTAGGGTTAGGTTATAGTTAAGGTCAAGGTTAAGGTTAGGTTAAGGGTAAATTTAAGGTTAAGGTTAAGGTTAGGTAAGCATAAGGTTAAGGTTAACAGTAAAGTTAAGGTTAAGGTTATGGTTATGGGAAGGTTAAGGTTAAATTAAGGTTAAGGTTAAGGTTTGGTCAAGGTTAGGGTTAGGTTATAGTTAAGGTCAAGGTTAAGGTTAGGTTAAGGGTAAAGTCAAGGTTAAGGTGAGGTTAAGGTTATGATTAGGTTAAAGGTAAAGTTAAGGTTAAGGATAAGGGTTTGGTCAAGGTTAGGGTTATTTGCTACATGTTTAGTTAGGTTAAGGTTAAGGTTAAGCGTTTGGTCAAGGTTAGGATTAGGTTATAGTTAAGTTCGAGGTTAAGGTTAGGTTAAGGTTAAGGTTAAGTTAAGGTTAATGTTAAGGTGAAGGTTAAGGTTAACATAAAGGTTAAGGCTAAGGTTAGGTTAAGGTTACGACTAGGTAAGGGTAAGGTTAAGGTTATGGGTTTATTCAAGTTAAGGTTAAGATTAAGGGGGTAAGGATACGAGTCAGAAGCTTAACCTTCATATAACCTTATGGGTTAGGTTAAGGTTAAGTTTAAGGTTAGTTTAAGGGTAAACTTAGGGTTAATGTTAGGTTAAAGTTAAGCTGAAGGTTAAGGGTAAGGTTAGGGTAAGGTTAGGGTTAAGGTTAGGTGAAGGTTAAGGTTAAAGTTAGGTTAAGGTAAGGTTAAGGTTAAGGTTAGGTTAGGTTAAGTTAAGGTTAAGGTTAAGGTTATGGAAATTTTAAAGGCTTAATATTACCCTTAACATCAACCTAACATTAACCCTAACTTTAACCTTGACCTTCACTATAACCTAACCCTAACCTTAACCTAACCTTAACATTAAATTTAACCTTAACCATGCCCTATCCTTAACCATAACCTTAGCCTTAACCATAATGTTAACCTTAACCCCTTAACCAAAGCCTTAACCTTAACCTTAAACTTAACCTGACTAAACATGTAACCTTAACCTTACCTTAACCTAAGTTTAACCTTAACCTAACTATAATCTTAACCTTAACCTTAACCTTGACCTTAACTATAACCTAATCCTAACCTTGACCAAACTCTTAACCTTAACCTTTGCTTAACCTTAACCTTGACCTTAACCATAACCTTAACCTTACCTTAACCTAACCTAGCCTTAACCTTAACCTTACCCTTAACCTTGACCTTAACTATAACCTAACCTTAACCTTGACCAAACCCTTAACCTAACCTTAACCTTCCCATGACCATAAACTTATCCTTAACCTTAAGGTTAAGGTTAAAGTTAAGGTTAGGGTTAAGGTTAGGGGAGGTTAAGGTCAAGGTTAAGGTTAAGGTTAAGGTTAGGGGAAGTTTAAGGTTAAAGTCAAGGTTAAGGGTAAAGTTAAGGTGAAGGTTATGTTAAGATTAAGGGTATGGTTAGGGATAAGGTTAGGGTAAGCTTATAATTAAGGTTAAGATAAGGTTAAGGTTAAGGGTAAAGTTATGGTTAAGGTTAAGGTTAAGGTTAGGTTAAGTTAAGGTTAAGGTTAAGGTTTTGTAAAGGTTAGTGTTAGATTATTGTTAAATTTAAGGTTAAGGTTAAGGTTAGTATTAGGTTAAGGGTAAAGTTAATGTTATCGTTAGGATAAGATTATGGTTAAGCTTAGGGGAAGGTCAAGGTTAATTTTTGGTTAAGGGTAAATTCAAGGTCAAGGTTAAGGTTGTGGTTATGGGAAGGTTAAGGTTAAGGTTAGGTTATAGTTAAGGTTAAGGGTTTGGTCAAGGTTAGGGTTAGGTTAAGGTTAAGGTTAGGTTAAGGTTAAATTCAAGGTTAAGGTTATGGTTATGGTAAGGTTAAGGTTAAGGAAAAGGTCAAGGTTAAAGGTGAGATAAGGTTAAGGTTAAGGTGAGGTTAAGTTCAAGGTTAATGTTAGGTTAAGGTTAGGGTTAGGTTAGGTTAATGGTGAAGGTTAAGGGTAAGGTTAAGGTTAAGGTCAAGGTTAAGGCTAAGGTTATGGTTAGGTTAGGTTAAGGAAAAGTTAAGGTTGTGGTGAGGTCAAGGTTATGTTAGGTTAAGGTAAGGTTAAGGCTAGGTTAGACTATAGTTAAAGTTAATGTTAAGGTAAGGTTAAGGATAAGGTTAAGGTTAGGTTATCGTATGGTTAAGATAAGGTTAAGGGTTATGGGTTTAGTTAGGTTAAGGTTAACAGTTTAGTCAGGTTAAGGTTAAGGGTAAGGGTAAGGACCTTAAGTTTAACCTTAACCTTAACCTTAACAAACCTTAACCTTCACCTTAAACTTAACCTTAACTATAACATAACCCTAACCTTACCCTTAACCTTAACCTTAACTATACCCTTAACCTAACCTTAACCTTAACCTTAACCTTATCTTAACCTTAACCTAAAATTAACCTTCAATTTATGCTTAACGTAAGATTAACCTTAAGCTTACCCTTAACCATATCTTAACCTTAACCTAACCTTAACCTTAACCTTAACCTGAACCTAAACCTTTACCCTAACCTTACCTTAACCTTAACCTTAACCTTAACCTTAACTTTACCCTTAACCTAACCTTAACCTTAAATTTAACTCTAACCTAACCCTAACCTTGACCAAACCTTAACTTTAACCTTAACATTGACCTTAACCTAAACTTCACCTTAACCTTGACTTTACCCTTAACCCTAACCTTAACCTTAACCTTAACATTAACAAAACCCTTAACCTTAACCTTAACATGACTAAACCCGTAGCTTTAACCTAACCTTACCCTTACCCTTACCCTTACCCTTACCCTTAACCTTAGCCTAACATTAACCTTGAATTTACCCTTAACCTTAACCTAACCTTAACCTTAACGTTAACCATACCCTTTACCTTCACCTTAACCTTAAACTTCACTTTACCCTTAACCGAACCTTAACATTAACTATAACCTAACCCTAACGATTACCTTAACCTTACCCTTAACTTTCACCAAAACCTTATCCTTAACCTTAACCTGACTAAACCCTTAACATTGACCTAACCGTAATCTTAACCATAACATTAACCTAACCTTAACCTTAACATTAACCTTAACTTTAACAATATCTTTAATTTTACCCTAACCTTAAGGGTTTAGTTAGGTTAAGGTTAAGGTTAAGGGTTTGCTCACAGGAGGTTAAGGTTAAGGTTAGGTTAAGGGTAAAGTGAAGGTTAAGGTTAGGTTAAGGGTAAAGTGAAGGTTAAGGTTAGGTTAAGGTTAAGGATAAGTTTAAGGTTAATGATAAGGATAAGGTTAAGGTTAAGGTCAAGGTTATGGTTATGGGAAGGTTAAGGTTAAGGTTAGGTTATAGTTAAGGTTAAGGATTTGGTCAAGGTTAGGGTTAGGTTAAGTATAAGGTTAAGGCTAGGTAAAGGGTAAAGTCAAGGTTAAAGTTATGGTTATGGAAAGGTTAAGGTTAAGGTTAAGGAGTTAAGTTTAGGTTAAGATAAAGTCAAGGTTAAAGTTAGGATAAGGTTAAGATTAGGTTAAGGGTAAATTTAAGGTTAAGGTTAAGGTTTTGTCAAGGTTAGGGTTAGGTTATAGTTAAGGCCAAGGTTAAGGTGAGGTTAAGGTTAATGTTAAGGGTTTGGTCAAGGTTAGGGTTATGGTTTAGGTTAAGGTCAAGATTAAGGTTAGGTTATAGTGAAGGTTAAGGTTAAGATAAGGTTAAGGTTAAGGTTAAGGTTAGGGTTAGGTTATAGTTAACGTCAAGGTTAGGTTAAGGTTATGGGTTTAGTCAGGTTAAGGTTATGTTAGGTTATGGGTTTAGTCAGGTTAAGGTTAAGGGTAAGGTCAAGTTTAAAGTTAAGGGTTTGGTCAAGGTTAGGGTTAGGTTATAGTTAAGGGTAAGGGTAAGGGTTATAGTTAACCCTAACCCTTACCAAAGCCTTAAGGCAAAGGTTAGGTTAAGGTTAATATTAGGCTAAGGGTACGGTTAAGATTATGTTATAGTTAAGGTCAAGGTTAAGGTTGTGGTTAAGTTTAAGGTTAGGGTAAGGTTAAAGGTTAAGGTTAAGGTTAAGTTAAGGTTGAGGTTAAGATTAAGGGTAAACTCAAGGTTAAGTTTAATATTAGCTTAAGGTTAAGGTTAAGATTAGGTTAAGGTAAGGTTAAAGTTAAGGTTAAGGTTAGGTTAAGGTAAGATTGAGGTGAAGGTTAAGGGTAAAGTCAAGGTTAAGGTTAGGTTAAGGTTAAGGTTAAGGTTAGGTTAAGGGTAAAGTTAAGGTTAGGGTTAGGTTAAGGTAAAGGTTAAGGTTAGGTTAAGGGTAAATTTAAGGTTAGGGTTAGGTTAAGGTTAAGGTTATGGTTAGGCTAAGGTTAAGATTAAGGTTAAGGTTAGGTTAAGGGTAACGTTAGGGTTAAGGGTAAGGGTAAGGTTAAGGTTAAGTTTAAGGTTATGGGTTTAGTCAGGTTAAGGTTAAGGGTTTGGTCAAGGTTAGAGTTAGGTTATAGTTAAGGGTAAGGGTAAGGGTGAAGGTTAATCCTAACATTGACCGAACCCTTAAGATTAAGGTTAGGTTAAGGTTAATATTACGTTAAGGGTAGGGTTAAGGTTAGGTTATAGTTAAGGTCAAGGTTAAGGTTAAGGTTAGGTTATAGTTAGGTTAGTTTGAGGGTAAAGTTAAGGTTAAAGTTAAGGTTTCGGTTAAGGTTCGGGTAAGGTTAAAGGTTATGGTTAAGGTTACGAGTTTAGTCAGGTTAAGGTTATAGTTAAGGTTAAGGTTAAGGTTAAGGTAAAGTCAAGGTTAAGGTTAAGATTAGGTTCAGGTTAAGTTTAAGATTAGGTTAAGGTTAAGGTTAAAGTTAGGTTAAGGGTAAAGTCAAGGTTAAGGTTAGATTAAGGTTAAGATAAGGTTAAGGTTAAGGTTAATGTTAGGTTAAGGGTAAAGTTAATGTTAGGGTTAGGTTAAGGTTAAGGTTAAGTTTTGGTTAAGGGTAAAGTTAAGGTTAAGGTTAGGTTAAGGTTATGGTTAGGCTAAGGTTAAGGTTAAGGTTAAGGGTAAATTTAAAGTTAAGTTTAGGTTAAGGTTAAGGTTAATATAAGGTTAAGGTTAGGTTTAGGGTAAATTCAAGGTTAAGGTAAAGTTAAGGTTAAGGTTAGGTTAAGGTTAAGGTTAAGGTTAGGGTAAGGTTAGGGTAAATGTTCAGGTTAAGGTTAAGGCTAAGGATTTGGTCATAGTTAGGGTTAGGTTATAGTTAAGGTCAATTCAAGGTTAAGGTTAAAGTCAAAGTTACGGGTTTAGTCAGGTAAAGGTTAAGGTTAAGGCTAAAGTTAAGTTAATGGTAAGGTTAAGGTTAAGGGTAAAGTTAAGGTTAAGGTTAATGTTACGGGTTTAGTATGGTTTGGGTAAGGTTAAGGTTAGGTTAAGGGTAAATTTAAGGTTAAGTTTATGGTTAAGGTTATGTTCAGGTTTAGGTTAATGTTAAGGTTTGGGTTAGGGTTATGTTTAGGGGAAGGTTAATGTTAAGCTTAATGTTAAGGTTAAGGTTAAGGTTAAGGGTCAAGGTTAAGGTTAAGGGTTTGGTCAAGGTTAGGGTTAGGTTATAGTTAAGGTCAAGGTTAAGGTAAAGTTAAGATAAGGTTAAGGGTAAGGTTATGGTTAAGGTTAGATTAAGGTTATGGTTAAGGTAAGGTTAAAGATAAAATTAAGGTTAAGGTTAGGTTAAGTTTAAGGGTAAGGTTAAGGTCAAGGTCAAGGTTAAGGTTAAGGGTAAGGTTAATGTAAGGGTAATTTTGACCTTAACCTAACCTTAATCTTAACCTTGACCTCAAGGTTAAGGTTAAGATTAGGTTAAGGGTAAGGTTATGGTTAGGTTAAGGGTTAAGGGTAACTTTAATGGTAAAGTTATGGTCAAGTTTATGGTTACGTAAATGGTAAAGTCAAGGTTAAGGTTAATATTAGGTTAAGGTTAAAGTCAAGGTTAAGGTTAAGGTGAAGGTTAATGGTAAGGTTAAGGCTAAAGTTAAGGTTAAGGTTAAGGTTAGGGTAAAGTTAAGGTTAGGTTAAGTTATGGTTAAGGTCAAGGTTAAGGTTAGGTTATCGTGAAGGCTAAGGTTAAGGTTAAGGGTGAAGGTTAAGGGTAAGGTTAAGGTTATGTCCCGTATCCTTGACATCCACCCTTAAACTTAATCTAACCTGACTAAATCCATGACCCTTAACTATAAACTCCCTTAATCTTATTTTAACCTTACCTTAACCTAACCATAACCTTGACCTTGACCTTAAATTTACCCTTAACCTAACCTTGACTGTAACTTAAGGGTTAAGGTTAAGGTTGTGGTTAAGGGTAATGTTAAGGTTAAGGGTAAGGTTAAGCTTAAGCTTAAGGTTAAGTTTAAGGTTATGGGTTTAGTCAGGTTAAGGTTAAGGGTTTGGTCAATGTTAGGATTAGATTATCGTTAAGGGTAAGGGTAAGGGTGAAGGTTAACCCTAACCTTGACCAAACCCTTAAGGTTAAGGTTAGGTTAAGGTTAATATTACGTTAAGGGTAGGGTTAAGGTTAGGTTATAGTTAAGTTCAAGGTTAAGGTTATGGTTAAGGTTAAGGTTAGGTTATAGTTAGGTAAAGTAAAGGGTAAAGTTAAGGTTAAGGTAAAGGTTATGGTTTAAGGTTAGGGTAAGGTTAAAGGTTACGGGTTTAGTCAAGTTAAGATTAAGGTTATGGGTTTAGTTAGGTTAAGATTATAGTTAAGGTTAAGGTTAAGGTTACGGGTTTAGTCAGGTTAAGGATAAGGTTAAGGTTAAAGTTAAGGTTAAAGTTAGGTTAAGGTAAGTTTAAGGTTAAGGTTAAGGGTAAAGTCAAGGTTAAGTTTAGGTTAAGGTTAAGATAAGGCTAAGGTTAATGTGAAGGTTAAGGTTAGGTTAAGGGTAAATTTAAGGTTAGGGTTCGGTTAAGTTTAATGTTAGGTTAAAGGTAAAGTTAAGGTTAAGGTTAGGTTAAGGTTAAGGTTATGGTTAGGCTAAGGTTAAGGTTAAGGTTAAAGGTAAAGTTAAGGTTAAGGTTAGGTTAAGGTTAAGGTTAAGATAAGGTTAAGTTTAAGGTTAGGTTTAGGGTAAATTCAAGGTTAAGGGAATGTTAAGGTTAAGGTTATGGTTAGGGTAAAGGTTTAGGTTAAGGTTAAGGGTTTTTTCAAGGTTAGGGTTAGGTTATAGTTAAGGTAAAGGTAAGGTTAAGGTTAAGGTTAAGGTTAAGGCTAAGGTTAGGTTACGGCTAAGGTTAGGTTAAGGGTAAAATTAAGGTTAAGGTTCAGGTTGCAGGTTTAGTACGGTTTAGGTAAGGTTAAGGTTAGGTTAAGGGTAAAGTAAAGGTTAAGGTTATAGCTAATGTTAGGTTGAGGTTAAGTTTAAGGTAAGGGTTAGGGTTAAGGTTACGGGAAGGTTAGGGTTAAACTTAATGTTAAGGTTAAGGTGAAGGTTAAGGGTCAAGGTTAAGGTTAAGGGTTTGGTCCAGGTTAGGTTTAGGTTATAGTTAAGGTCAAGGTTAAGGTTATGGTTAAGGTAAACATAAGATAAGGTTAAGGGTAAGTTTAAGGTTATGGTTAAGGTAAGGTTAAGGATAAAGTTAAGGTTAATATTAGGTTAAGGTTAAGATAAGGTTAAGGGTAAGGTTAAGGTCAAGGTCAAGGTCAAGGTCAAGGTTAAGCGTAAGGGTAAGGTTAAGGTTAAGGTTAGGTTAAGGTTAAGGTTAAGGTTAAGGTTAATGTTAAGGTTAAAGGTAAGGTTAAATTTAAGATTAAGGTTAAGGTCAAGGCTAAGTAAAGGTTAAGGTTAAGGCTAATGTTAAGGATTTGGTCAAGGTTAGGGTTAGCTTATAGTTAAGGTCAAGGTTAAGGTTAAGGGTATGGTTATAGTTAGGTTAAGGTTAATATAAGGTTAAGGTTAAGGTTAGGTTAAGGGTAAAGTCAAGGTTAAGGTTAAAGTTAAGGTTACGGGTCTTAACCTTAAACTTCACTATAACCTAACATTAGCCTTAACCTTAACCTGAACCTTTACCCTAATCATAACCTTAACCTTGACGTAAACCTTAACCTTATCTTAACCTTAACCTTCACTATAACCTAACCTTAACCTTGACCTTAACTATAACCTAACCCTAACCTTGACCAAACCCTTAACATTAGCATTAACCTTAACCTTACCTAACCTTAACCCTAACTTTAACCTTATCTTACCCTTAACCTAACTGTTAGGTCCCTATATCACTAGTATAGTCCCTTATTATTGTTATTGTAACCCCCTTTTTGTTATTATTGTACCCTTGTAACCCCCATTTTGTTATTATTGTGCCCTTAAATTATTATTGTTAGGTCGGCTAGGATTACATTGTGGCCCACTAGGATTACATTATGGCCCCATGGACTCCTATATATAGAAAGGAGGTTTTTTAAATTGTATCATCCACGAATTGTTCATTCATGTAATGTATTGGAGGTTTCCCCCTCGAAGTGGCTTATTTCTAAGGCGTGGATATCTCTTTTCTTCTCTATTTTTGGAGCTGGTTACACAACATTTGGTATCAGAGCTTTGGATTCTAGGGTTTCGCTGCTCCAAATAGGTCATCGTGGAATTTTCGCTATAACTTTTTTTCTACGAAGTTTTAGAAGCTGAAATTTTTAGGGTGCGAAGCCGAAATCCTGAGGAAGATTTTCTAAAAATTTCAGAGCTTGGTTCGCAATATTTTCATAGATATGATCTGTGGAAGTTAGGTCTTTTTTCAGGCTCCTAAACAGGTCATCATGGAATTTGCGCTATAACTTTTTTTATACGAAGGTTCAAAATTGGAAATTCTTATGGTGCTAAGTTGAAATCCTGAAGAAATTCATCAAAAAATTTTAGATCTTGGTTCACAATATTTTTGGAGATATGATCTGTGGAAGGTAGTGCTTTTTCAGGCTCCTGAATTTCATCTGAAAGAGGTGATCGTGGGAAAAGTTCAATAAATCTCTCTCTGGGCATCAGATTGGAGTGCCGTAAAAATTGGTCATAAGTACACGGACTCTAGTTTCTTGGCCATCAATTTTAGAGACAAAGGAAGAAACAGTGACATGTGGCAAGTCGTACAATTTCTATCTCCTGAACCAGTCCATAATTAGATCATTGTGGGAGATTGGACACAACTTTGTCTTCGAGAATCCAAATCAGGTCAGACCTGTGGCATTAAAAGATAATTTAGAGGGATACATTGATACCAAAATTCAAGTATTTAAGTGCTTCAATCACAGAGATAATCCAATTTCAATATCGAGCACCTCAAAAGCAAGTAAAAGGTGTGTATTTTGTTTTTCCAAATTGCATAAGTCTTGTTTGAATAATCAATTTGAATTGATTCCAAGGGCATATTGTAGAATAGATATCAGTATTGGGCTCTAAAATATGCCCTGTAAAAATAATTCAACACCCATTAAGCCTTCAGAAGTCTCTACCATGACTCATGAAGATGAAGAATTGCAACATGATCTATCAAAATTACAAGAGCAAGTGCACCAAATTTTTCTCTCGCAAAGAGAAACAAAAAATGAAATGGAAGTTTTGAAGAAAGGCATGGAAGAGAAGATGGATGGTTTGAAGAAAAGTGTGGAAGCTAAGATGGATGGCATGGAGGGCTGCAGTGGAATCTAAGATGGATGACATGGAAGCTAAGATGGAAAACATGAAGAATGATCTCAAAGCAGACATGGAAGGTTTGACAAAGTTGATACAAGAAATGTTTCCTAATGGTGAAAGATAGTAGAGGAAACTCATGATGAGAACAAAATAAATGTTAATCATGATTTCATAAACTCTAATATTGGCGGGAAGAACCACCATATTCCAAAAATGGATATGAGGAAGTTTGATGGAAAGGATCATGTAACATGGATATTACAGATGGAGCAATATTTTGATCTCCATAATGTGAAAACACACAAAAGATACGCATCGCAACTTTACATTTAGAACAAAATACATTTGTATGGTATCGATGGCTTTTCTCCCGTAAAAAAATTGTCACTTGGTCAGTTTTTACGGAGGAAATGATAGCACATTATGAGGATACAAAGAGCAACACCGTCTTTAGCCAATTGATAAATCTCAAACAAAAGGGTTTAGTGGGGCAGCACATTAAGGACTTCCAAAAATTGAATATAAGGGTAAATGATATTCCAGAGGAACACAGGATTGATCTCTTCATAGGTATGCTAAAGGATAACATCCAACATGAAGTTCATGTTTTGGAACCTGATTCATTGGAGAAGGCATTTAGGTTGGAAAGGAATGTTGAATGTAAAATTATGGCGACAAGGAATCCTACCACTCAATTCTATAAAGAAGGAATAGTTTCTACGCCTAGATCTCCACAACCTACAAGGTTGACACCACACCAATTGGAAGAAAAAAGAGAAAAAGGGATTTTCTACAGTTGTGATAGAAAATGTTAGGTCTCTGTAACAAGCAAGATTGGTAAAGTCCGATCACAGAGTTAACATCATTTCAACCAACTTTGGGATTCTAGGATCTAGCCCTCCTGAATCCGGAGAGGGATCTCTCCAATATGTACAAAGATGGGATGGATGTAAATCTATTTTATTGTTGATCAATTGGTTGGAAGAAATTCAATATTATTATTAGAGATCCTATTTGCTATTTAATTTCTCCACCTTCTGATTATAAAAGGAGAGGCATGTATTGTGTATGGGGGGATGGAGAGACTTTTCTTATTGTAATTTGCAGAATTGTGCATCGGCTCTTGTTAAGAGAGTGTGAGCTGTTTGTAAAAATTATTAATGCCTGATTAATAAAGGAGTTCACCGTTGTTCCATTTCTCAAGCGCTGGAGTAAAGCACAGCAACGCTTCACCGGTGGTTGAGGGCCCGACCCTGGTGGAGCGATCTGCTGTTTGTATTTCTATTAGTTTATTTCTGTTGTGTGAAGTTCGTTTATTACAATTAAAGAATTGAGTTATTGCTAATTGGATCAAATACATAGTCATTGTTATTCCATTCTTTACAAGAAGCATGATTCATGATTCAATTGTTATAAAATGTTGTTTTTCTGTATCTAATTCCAATTGTTATTCCTTTTGTTTATGAATTACGATAGTTGATTGTTGCGTGGCTGTCGACAGGATTAAAGAGTAGAAATCTAGTTTGCTTGGTTATGAATTGAATTCACTGTTTATTTTACGCTACTATTCAATTCCTGTTCATTGCTTTTAGATTGTTGTTCCTTTCCAGTTTGCGTTTTAGATTTCATTTCCTTTGAGTTGTTTTCACTTGCTTTGAGATCTCTAAACTGTAGAGGGCAGAGCTAATCATTCCAGGTCCAAAGATTTGGTCATCTCACATCGATTCCTAGGGGAAAGAGTTATTACTACTGCATCCCTAATCGATGTCTAGCAAGGTTGTTGTAGTGTAGTCTTTACATTTTTGTCATTTGTAATTAGATTTATTTTCAAGCAGATTTCTTTTCAAGCATTTATTATTTCTGCATTTGTATTTCTATACTACATCTTCACAAACATTACTCTTGAGTAAATAGCCGCCTCAGACTGAGTACACTCTTGAAACAAAAAGTCGTCCCTGGGTTGACAATTAATGTGAGGTAATTAAGAGTTACAAAGACACCTTTTTATCGCTCCACATTTTGGCGCCGTTGCCGGGGAGAGTGTAGCCATTTCTAAAGAGTAGTGTGAATCTGATGAGTGCCTGCTAGGGAAGAGTTGGATCTTAAAAACGGAAGGTAAGAACCTACGTGCGGAGTATGTAAAAGCCCTGCTCCACTGTCCGCTTTCCTAACAGATTTGTTGTTGCTTTGTTGGGTAAAAATAGATGTTTGAATTTTTGTGTGAATGATTAGGAAAAAGATAGAAATTTAAAAAAAAAAATGGATCACATGATCTCATGCAAGTGGTGATGTAAGCACCACCCATTTCACTAACCGATTGACAGGAACATTTGAAGAAGGAGCCTCGAAGAAACACATGAAAAACATCTTATATTATGGTAAGAAATGGCTCGCGTTTCTACTTTTGAATTTCCTATCAAAGATCTAGGAGGAGTGACACAAATGCACATAATTCCCCCATCTTTACCAAATTTTCATGGTTTAGCAAATGAAGATCCAGATACATTTTTATTTGAGTTCGAAATACTTTGTAGAGGATATGATTATTGTACTAATGATCAAAGATTGAAAGTGTTTCCTCTTACTCTAAAAGGAGCAGCTCTCCGATGGTTCATGAGCCTAAGTGGGAATTGCATCCAATCATGGGAGGACATGAAGAACATATTCTTGAAGAAGTACCAAGACTATTGCAAATCCAATGAAGATATTTTCGGTATGATACAAGGGGAAGATGAAAGTTTGGAGGACTATGTAGATCGATTCCATTATAACCTTCAAAAATCAAAGCATAAGCATTTGGAAAAAGAGATCTTAAAAACACTCATTCTTAAAGGAATCAAAGATGAATTTTTAGAACTCTTAAATCTGATAGGAAAAGGTGATGTTTTTCAGTTATCATATGATGATGTTTGTGAGTTGTGCATAAGGTATTCAAGAGGAATCTCCAAGGCCGGTAAGAATTCTAGAGATGTTTGTTCTTTCTTTTCCAAATCTGCTACAAGAATAGGAGACATAAGAGCTGAAATCAATGATTTATTTGAAAATTTTAAAGTTGATTTTATTAGCTCTCTAAGCTCAAAATTGGATGCTTTGCAGGTTCATAAAAATCAAGAATTGGATGAAGTGTTTTTCACTCATGACCGAAAGGAGCATACCATAGATGGTTGTTCTTCCTTATCTAGGATGGAAGTAGCATATCAAAGAGGTGAGGAAGCTGCAATAAGGTCAAAACCATGGAAATCATGGCCTACAGGTATGGTTCAAAACACTTCCTCTTCACTTTCTTACTTGCATAATTCATTATGGAATACTAATGTGTTAGGGCAGCCATGTCAATTTCAATATAGCCACCAATCTTATCTACAAGTTTGGCATGGCTCACCTTATGATTGCATGACTACTCTCCCTCATCTTGTAGCACAAGCACATTCTCCATATTCTCCACCAGCTCTTCCACAACACCTTGCTTGCCCATCAAAACCATTCACACAACCCAATCAACCACATCATCAAAATGCTCCATTCCTTACACATTTTCCTGCTCAACTAATTCCACACCCTCACCATAATAAACCAGTACAACATACTTACAGTGTTGAACTGCCAAATTTACCCACCCTTCCCACCCATTCTATCTCACATGCGCCATTAGAGAAAACTTACAATGAGATTCAGAATGTTTCAAATTCAAAAATTGTAGAAGTTATGGAAGAAAATGAGCTTACTTCTAGTTTGCATCAACAAACCATTTTGAAAGCTCAAGAACTTAATGATATGATGGATATGGGAAATCAAGAAAATAACGGATATATTGAATATTGGTTTCACTCCATCACTTGTTCGCAACATTGCTCCACACTTCAACAATTTTTGACTCCATCTTTTCAAGGGAAGTTGGCTTCTCATACCTTGATTTTCATTAATATGCATTTTTCAAATTTGGGTATGTGTATACGTGAAGCCTTATTTCGAAAATGGCTCCACTGGAAGTACTCATATACGTAGTCATATTCATTTTTTCAAATAGGTTAGTGTAGAAAATAAAATAAATAAGGGAATAAATAAATGCATTTTGTTTTTTTATGTAAAACTAGTTGTTTTTTTTGTTGCAACACGCTATCGAAATCAACATCGGTGATAAATATTTCAATTTTTTTTGTGTATGTAGATGAATTATATTGCAAATAACAATTCTATAAACACTTATATTTATTTTTTATCACCAATTTGAAAAAATGCTTGAATATCATTTTTTTGGCTTGCGGGCTTGATGAATTTTCTGGAAAAAAAGTCGGGACAGTCATGTTTTGAGGGACCAAAAATGAATATTTTTAAAACCTGTTTCTACCCTAGGTAGCCCTTGATGTCTACTTTCTAACCCAATTTGAATCAGTCAATTTGGATTTGAAACGAAAAAAGTTAGAACCAAAACATTGACTGGATGTCTAGCGGGCAGCTCAGGAACAGAGTTGGGACAGTCAGTTTTTGGAGGTCTAAATGAATGAATTTTTAAAACCTGTTTCTATGGTAGATTCCCCTATGAATCTAGTTTACAATGCAATTGGAATGACTCATTTTCGATATCGTATGGGGAATTTATGATCAAAATACTGACTGTCTATCGTAAATCAGCACCCTTAAAACTATGTATTTCCGGCTGTTCCTTACAGTGTTTGACCTATCAATTTTTCTTTTCTTCAAAACCTGTTTCTATTGGAGATAAATAAATGAATCTAATTTCATTTCCAATTTGAATCATTTGAATCCGACATCAAACGAAGAATCTATGCTTGAAATATCAATCGTTGGTCTAGATTGGGTAATCGAAAATGACTCTACTATGCAGGTTGTTCTAAACAAAATTGACATAGCATATCATTGAAATTTTAAAACCTGTTTCTATTGCAAATAAACCTTTGAATTAGCTCTCATTTGGCTTTGGAATCACTCAATTTGGATGAAAAACAAAGAAGTTGTGATTAAAACACTGCTAGTTAGTATGGTCGACCACTGCTCTCCCGCAGGTGACAAATAAATTTTACTTTGTTATTTTCTCTGTGGATTTGTTATACAGAGTAACTACTTGTTAATTTTTTTCATAATTCTTGGATTAAGGGAGCCCGTACACCTCTCTTTCTCCATGATTTAATGTTTTATTGCAGGTAGATACTCGTTTTTTGCAGGTCCTAGGAGAAAAACAAGGTCAATTTATGGACGAGTGATTTTGAAAGAAATTTTAAATGAAACAAAGGAATTTCATCCAACTCATTACCCAACGGATTCATAATAGAAGAAATGAAGAATTTATTTCCATTGGAAGATTCATGTCTTATCACTGCTGCCAAAATATTTTTCAAAGAGATCATTTTTTCGACATAACATCATAGCTGTTGTCACTTAATTTAGTTATTTACATATTGTTTTTAAATAAAACGTGTTTCTTTTCTGATATTTTTTATATTTTGTGTTTCAGGTGTTGCTTCATTCAAACTGTGACCCATCTTCAGCATCAATACAGTGAACAGCTAATTCATTCTTTGCGTGCTCGCATTTCATGCTTGTGCATTTTTATTGTTCTTTTTCTGAAGGGACAGCGTTTGTGTGCACTGTTGTCGTTTTGCTGTTCCTTTTTCAAAGGGACAGCAATTTCGTTTTATTATTCCTTTTCCAAAGGAACAACACCTTTTTGGTCAAGCAGTTCCTTTGTCACGGGTCATTTTGCCATTCCTTTTCCACGACTCTTTTTGCTGTTCCTTTTTCACGTTTTGTTGTTCCTTTCCGAATGGAACAACACTTCTGCACTTCCACTTTTTGTTGTTCCTTTTCGAATGGAACACCACTTCTACATTTTCACGTTTTGCTATTCCTTTCCAAATGGCATAGCACTTCTGCATTTCCACTTTTTGCTGTTCATTTTTTTAATGAAACACCATTTTTGCACTTTTACGTTTTGTTGTTCCTTTCCAAATGGAACAACACTTCTGCACTTTCACGATTTGTTGTTCCTTTCCGAATGGAATAGCACTTTTGCACTTTTCATTTTTGTTGTTCCTTTTCCACAGGAACGACACGTGTGTTTTTGCTGTTCCTTTTTCCAAAGGAACGACATTTGCATTTTCATACTTTTTTATGTGTATTTTTGCTTTTTGGTGTGCATTTCCTTTGCTGTTCCCTACACGGAACACCACTTTTTGAGTGTTTTTGCTGTTCCTTCAAAAGAGCAACCCTTTGGGAGTATTTTTGAGAGCAACCTTTTTTTCTTCTTGTGGGACTATTCCTAGTTCATCTCAACCATTTGACCGATTCCCCTTCATGGCATGAAGTACACTATTTTTATAAGGACAAGAATTATGGATTCTATTGAAGCGAGTTAATATCATTCACGTTATGATCTTTAACAGGACAGCTCCTTGATGATAGATTATTTTCAAAAGGGACACAATTATTTATATACTACTTTACTGCATTGTTTTCTATTGAACATGATATTGATTGATCATCTTCATACCATGCTGGTTCCACCCTTCTGGATTATAATCTTCTCTGTCTGTAATAAATGAGATTATGGGTATATTTTTCTATTGACATGTTCAACTTCTTCCACCATCCCCGCTCTTAAGGAGTACTGAGCCTCCCTCTTTTTATCATAAAAATGTGTAATAATAACAAAATTTTGTTCGCAGATGGAGGATAGGGGGTCTCATTACGAGCCAACCTACCATGTTCATAAGGCTGTAACAAAGTGACATTCCCATTATGGCCACCACACCAGGGTTATGATCCATTGGATAGCCAAATTATCCATGGAACAGGAGGTCTCATCACGAGCCGGCCTGATCACTTTTGCTACATCCCAGTGAATGGCAGTGTGGTTATCTGGTTACCACGCCAGCACACTGATCTCTTCTGTAGAACAGCACTGTAACTCTCTATTTATAAATTGAGGATCCTGGCTCATATGGGTTAAAAAGCAACCCTGCCGAGGCTATGGACGCCTGCTGGCAGCAGAGGCTCTGCTTATGGTATTGAAGTTATATCTTATCGTCAATTATTACTATAATACCCTTTTCTTATTTTATTTTATTTTTATCAGAGAAGTTATTTCCTTAACTTTTTCCCTGTTTTGAACCTTTATGCATGAGAAATTGTTTTATGATCAATCGCATCATTTTCAGCTAGCATACTATCAGTAAAGCATCTTTTTGGCATATTGTTGTTCTTTTTCTCTTTTTTCATAACTTATCATCAATCCAAAGCGTCCTATCTTTTATTCATAACTATCTTTACACACTCTGCTCTCATTATAACCATAACTCCCGCTATCCTATCATTGATATGTGTACTCTGCTTCATTCACTGCTATATTGTTCATTCCCTTGCCTTGCCATCAGCACAACACCTCTCATATGCTTTATGGTCATGGAATTCCTTTTTCAATTGGAGGGGGGAATGTATGCATTATGGGATTGCATGTGATATGATTACTGCACTCTGCCATAACTTGTTGATTTGATAAGTTTTTCTGATTGAAATTTTTGCATGCATCTTATCTATTGCTTACACTATGGATTCAAGAACATTGTATGCCAAATAGTGCTTTGTTTACAGGAGAACAACAAGTATGGGCAGAATTCCATTCATGGCATGACCACACTATTGCACTTAACAGAAGAGGCTCGCGTACGTGAACAATTCTTCAGACATGATGTGCTTACCTAGATTCCACCTTTTGTATCACTTTCAGCACCAACTCTGCCTACATCAGCTTCAACAACTGCCAGTCCATATCTGTCATTTCACATTTTTTGGAGGTAAAACTTGAGGTAAAATAGCATAATTTTCTGATTTATTACGAATTTAGGAGAATTTCATAAAAATCCATTTTGAGCATCATTTATCATCCTTCAGTCCACATCTTTACCACTTTCCCTTTTTCAGCAGCATATCATTTTCGAGTATGGGGGAGTGTTCCTTTCATTCATTATAACCATGTCATTCATCTTCTTTATCCTCCATTGCTATTCTTATTCCTTCTCAACACCTCCCTTATTCCATGTTGTTTTACACCAAGTATAGAATTCAATAGCTGGTAGCAACCACCTCAATTTTTTCTAGCATCGCATGAGGGCATGCTAATTCTTCAGTGAGGGGGAGGAATTGCTATGCATGATGGATGTTTTCAATTTTCTTTCTCATTTAAGGCATACAATTTCATTTTTACACAATGCAGAAATTGATTTCCATAATATTTTTAAAAACAACCATGAACTCAATTCTTGTGATTTCTGGAAAACACAGACGTATCATTAATACAAACCAAGATAATTTCAAGATAAATTGGTTCATAAAATTTCGGAAATCATGCACTCTCACCTACAGCCATTTTGTTTATATCTCATGATCCGTGCATCAAAACGATCTGATTTTTGGATCATAAAGGCATTCATACATTATAAATTTACTTGCCAAATTTCAACAAAAGCCGGTTGGTAGTTTTTGAGAAAATGGTTAATGAAATTTGTTGTTACTTATATCATATTTTGTTGCAACTTCATACATATAGTTGAATGTCAATGCAAAAATTGTTATGCCTTCATCAAGATTGCTAAAATTGAATATTCATTAATTAAGGAAGCATTCATTTGTTCTCAAATTTTTATTGCTTGGTTAACACATGGGTTTTGTCTTGAGGATGCATGAAGACATGCAATATATTCAGGTTTTCGTTGCATGAGGACATGCAACATATTGAGTGTGGGGGTGTGTTGGGCCGTGAATACAACCACTTTGTAACACTTATTTCATCCATTTTTACTCTTCTCGATTATATCATTTGTTATAATTTATCATTTAAATCCATTTTATAAATGATTTATGCTCTTATGGATGAATATTGTTTATCTTCCTTTATTTCTAATAAATTGATGATTATGAATTATTTTATCAATGATAGTTTCAATAAGTTGGTTATAACATTATTCACCATTTTTAGCCTCCAAGATAATTTCAGATTGAAGATTTGATCATTAAAAGTGCCAACTCAGAAACGCGCTGGAATAAGGAGTGACAGTTTTGCGGTTGAGATTCTGAGCAAATGAAGACGAATCTGGAAAATCCGGAACATGGGTTTTGTCCAGAACGGACCCAATTAACTTTAACAAATAACGGTTTGCCCAAATTCGGCCTGTGTTGAGAGATTCGCAGAGTTCTTTGAGAACGACTTTCTCAGATCTGTTGTTGCGGCCGTCCTCCAAATCTCAGCTGCAAAGCTAAATTCGCCTTCTTCTTGTTGATCAATTGGTTGGAAACAATCTAATTCTGTAATAGAAATCATGTTGTACTCATCTTTATTGTAACTTCTCTCTGATCTCTCTTTATTTAAATCAGAACAGAGATCAGAGAGGGGGAGGATTGGAGATACGTTTTATGTAATTTTCTGTAAAACATCAGCTTTGATTATTAAGTTTCGTTGAGAACTGGTTCAATGTATTTTTGATCGATGCGTTAATGAAAGCTTGGTGATTATTCCACCTCTGTTACTGGATTAGCTTCAAGCGGTGTCCCCTGGGAGGCTAAGGGCCCGGCCCCGGAGGACACTTGCTTCTGTATCACTACGGTTTGATTTCCGCGTGGTTTGTTCATCGTTGTTATTTGATAATCTGATCTACTTTATGAATTGATATTACATGCTCTGTTAAGATTAAATCATTGAGGTCTTCACAGATAGAATCGTGTATTAACCCTGCATCAAGTTGCTAATCCTTTCAGAGTTAATTGCATGTTGTTAAGTCTTAACTGAATATTCTTACTGTTCTGTTACAGAGCTTTTATACTGAACGTGTTATAGATTCATTTGAAGTAGTGTTTCTCATAATTGTTGGATTCAGAAATGATGTTGTTCTATTTGGAAGCACAAGAGATTTTATTTGTAAGTAGATTTTATTTCCAGCTTTCATTTACTTTTGGATTTTAAGCACTATACTGCAAAACATTACTCTTGAGTAAATAGCCGCCTCAGACTGAGTACACTCTTGAAACAAAAGTCGTCCCTGGGTTGACAATTAATGTGAGGTAATTAGGAGTTACAAAGACACCTTTTTATCGCTCTCCAATAAACTGATATTCCAGAGGAACATGGGATTGATCTCTTCATAGGTACTTTAAAGGATAACATCCAACATGAAGTTCACGTTTTGGAACCTGATTCATTGGAGAAGGCATTCAGGTTGGCAAGAAAAATTGAATGTAAAATTATGGCGACAAGGAAGCCTACCACTCATTTCTATAAAGAAGGAAGTGTTGCTACACCTAGATTTCCACAACCTACAAGGTTGACACCACAACAATTGGAAGAAAAAAGAGCAAAAGGGCTTTGCTACAGTTGTGATAGCAAATACACTAGAGGTCATAAGTGTGCTGAGAAGAAATTATTTTACATAGATTGTGAAGAGGAAGAAGAAAATGAACAAGAAGAGGATATACACCAGGAACCAGCCCTAGAAGAGGAAGAAATGAATCCGACCATATCGTGTAATGCACTCGCAGGAATTACCACTCCTCAAACTCTCAAGATAGAAGGACAAATCAAGAAGAAAAAGGTAATAGTGTTGATTGATTCAGGTAGCACCCATAATTTTATTCATTGTAAGGCAGCCAAGGAATTAAATTGTTTCCTATACCCAGCACCAGAATGTCAAGTGATGGTTGCAAATGGAGGAACTATAAATTGCTCTGGGAAATGCCATAATATTAAGCTAACCATGGGGGAATATGTATTGACTAGTCCAATGCTTTCCATTCCTATGGGAGGTGCTGATGTTGTACTAGGAGTACAATGGTTACAATCTTTGGGGACGGTAGCTTTTAATTTTCAAGAACTTTTCTTGAAATTTTTTTAGAAGGAAAGGAAGTCGAATTACGGGGTATTGAAGGGAAGCCAGGAAGGATAATAAGCTCTAATGGCATGACAAAGCTTCTAAAGAAAGAACAACGAGGAGTAATTGCACAATTATGCTCACTAGAAGTTCCAACATCAAAATCATCTATTTCTGCAGATCTCCAACAAGTCTTGGACAATCATTCCAAGGTGCTTGAAACTCCCAAAGGACTCCCACCTATTCGTGATCATGATCATGCTATTCATTTGATTCCAGGAAGTGTTCCTCCAAACATCAGGCCTTATAGATATCCTTACTTCCAAAAGAGCGAAATTGAACGTATGATTGCGGAAATGTTAGAGGCGGGTATAATTCAACCTAGTCAAAGTTCTTTCTCTGCTCCTGTAGTATTGGTACACAAGAAGGATGGATCATGGCGAATGTGTCCGGATTATAGGGAGCTCAATAAGCTCACCATTAAAGATAAATTTCCCATTCCTGTGATCGATGAATTATTGGATGAATTACATGGAGCAATTTATTTTACCAAGTTGGATCTTCATTCAGGATATCATCAAATTAGAATGAAGACCGAAGATATTCCAAAAACAGCATTTCGAACTCATGAAG